>JAMKCH010005583.1:0-34254 GCA_023653785.1 Ophioderma brevispina
ATGCAGAAACGCTGGGCAAATAATTTCATGGTTTACTAGCAGTTACGTTTACATGTTATCAGTAGCGCCCTGCAATTAATTACACACATGTCTTTATAAAATCTATATTTCATTTTTTATTTTTGATAATTAATTTAATAATATATTTATGTTTTAATCTCCTTAACCAACACATTTTGGTTTCGCGATGATGACATACGCGTGTATATGTTTCCATATTTTTTTAATTATAATTGTTTAAAAATCCTGCCTACTTCACTGTGTTACATTAATTGGACCAAAACCTTATCACGAATTTGGCCATTATGGTGTCTTTCCCTGCTTAAAGCGGAACTGGCACATTTTTTCACAAATATGAATTTCTGTTCTTCTGCAATTTGCTCTCAAATGATGTCTAAGGCCATTGGAAGAACAGAGATATTTGTTTTACACATCAAATAACATCCCCCAAAAACAGATAAGGGACATTGAGATGATGATAAAGACATCCAGGTAATTTTTGATGCCAACGTTTAAGTTTTCCATAACTTTAATCACCAAATGGTGTATATTACTGAATTTTTTGACTCGTACTCACTGAGGATTAAAACCAATAAAGGTTTAGAACCGTCAAACAGTGTGCATAGCGGGGAAACGTGCATACGGCGTGCGTGTTTCGTTGTGTCAACGCCATTTTCGTCGTCGTCTTGCTGAATAGCGTCGCCCGGCGACGTTAAATTATAAAATCGTTCTGTTGACCCATAAAGAAGCTGAGTTGGTCCTTAATCATTTTCGGGTGAGGGCTTTTGTATATAAAGGCTGTACACAACCATGCACAAATATCGATTTTGAAAACTCTGAGGGCGCACTATTTTTCAAATGTGCCAGTGTCTCTTTAAACAAAGGATTTATTTGTTTTCAATCTATATTCATTTCAAGCTAAAGCATAACAGCGCATATTTTGAGAGCGCGCCCCAATTTTCCAACGTTTTGAGATTTGGTGCACAGTTGCATTGGTAATTGCCTAGAAGCTATACCTGTGATTGATAAAGCTCGATCATGTCTATGTATCCGCGGGAAAGAATGATTTTGTAATTAGAATAATTAATATCGTATCCCGATATCATTTTATGGTTGCTGGAAACGTCCTTTTAATATACACTGTTGCTCATAAAGTTGGAATCTTAACCTATTTGTACGCCTCAGTAATCATATTAAAGTAGGTGAATGATCCATGGAAATTTTGAATTACTAATGTCATGCTTTTTGTTGGGAGCTATAAAAAGCCAGGCGTCTGTTTGTTTGTTTTCTTTTTCCTTTCCTCCTTTCCTGCTCCAAGCCTGTGTGCAAGAAGCCCATACTTTTTTCAGAGTTGGTTGTTACCTTTAAAACCCAAACTGACACAGAGGTTCCCTAGGCTTTGCCTCGTCCTTGTCAATACGCCGAAGAGTGCCTGCACTCCAACGGCCGGAAGGGTACAAACAAGCCAGAGTCACTGATTTCCTCAGGATATCGCAAAGTACGGTCTATAAAATCCTCAGACATCTTCGAGAGGTGGGTCATTTGAAAATCTCCAGGAAGACCATGATTGACTATCAGACGAGATTGTCAATCGGACACAAACACGTTGACCACAGTGGGGCTCGAACCCACGATTTTAACGGTCTAATGATTTTCCACTGGACCACACGTGCTCCCACACGTCCTCTCGGTACCAGTTTACACGTATTATAATATAGGTCGTTGAATACCATTGACTTTTGTTTCCTTCTGCGACAATGCAGATGGCAATGTCCTATACGCTACTGTGCTAATATCGGTATTCTTTTATGTATCTTGGGAAAGAAATAGAATTGATCGGAAGAACCATCTTTAAGTTGAGTTTGTGACATTTTGGGGGTCTAAATGAAGAGTGTCTTTGTAGACCTCTTTTCTTAATACATTGTTGAAAACAAAAAGCTAACGTAGTCTCCGATTTTCTTGAAGCGTTAATGAAAATACTCAAGATCGTTGAATGTTGATTTGTGACAAAATAATTATGTATGTAAGCAGCTGAAATACCGTATTCTTTTACATGTATATTCGTGTTTGTGAGTACGTATACTTCAATAAAACGTTGACTTTAGTAATAGCATCAATATTGAACGAAATCCAGATTTTAATATAAATTTGCCACTATTTGGAAACACATTATATATTGCGCGTATTACGTATTGCCTATTGCGTATTGCCTAGGTTTGTTTGGTTAAAGCAACACTTTTTATAGCTGCTTTGTCTGTAAATACTTTTATCTGAGGTTTTACATAGTGGTATTTTTGTATTTTCCGAGGAACAATGCATAGTAAGAATTATATTGTTCGTATAATTTATTTCGACCATTTAACTAAGTGTGTTGATGTTTAATTGCATAATTAACCTTTGTCTTACCAATACCATTTACCAAGGACGTTGATTACCACTTTCTGGGAATTTGTTATTAGGCACCCGAAACTAACGTGTTGATGTTTCGTTTGTTATTTAACCCTTCTCTTACTAATACCTTTTACCAATGACTTTGGTTATAACTTCCTGGTAATTTTTATTAGGCCTAAGCACCCAATACCTATGATATTGGTACAAATGAATAGCTATGGTCCTTCTCCTTCATTGATACCAATATAAGTTCCAACATACATGAACACCGAAAGGTGTACAATAGGCAAAAAATCAATATTAGTACTATCGGATTTTCATGCGTTTTGGGCTCTAAATGATGGCAAGTGACTAGTTTTATACATGAGTTGATGTGTCATATTATGCAGATTTTTAAAGCACCGTATAATATTTGGGTGGCATACCCTATCCCCGGTGATGGCGGTAATTTTACAGGGTTTCGTTTCGCTAAAAATGACCGATAAGGATGTCTCAACAACTACCAGAAGCTTTTGGTGACAGTTTTAGCATTTTAGCGTACCCGAAGAAAGACCTTAGCAAGTTCCCCTGCCGTAAGTCATGCATTACCATTAACTTAGATAATCATACATCAGTTATTCGTCCCACAAAACAAACGTAGTTGTGTAGAACACCAGTTATATCAGCAGGTATTAACTTGTAACAGAGATGAAAATGTATAAGTTGTCCCTGAAAAAACTTAAATAAGCATTAACTTTTGTATGTGGTGTTTTTCAATGAAATTACCACCTCTATAGCTGCAATATTATAACAAAGGCTTTTAATTGATCATTTTGACAAAAAAGATACATTTTTGCATTGCACACAAATGCAATCGGTTTTATCATCTATACTGTAAAAAAATCCTCTGGCCAAATAGTTGGATAACTGTTTAACTGGTAAGGCGGAACTTTCTTATTCCTCATGAACAAACTCATTTATGTGGTTTTAAAGTGACAGGAGGAAATTTTTTGAGGATACAAATTTCTCTCAAATTGCACTTGATAGATTCTATCCCACCTACCGAGAACGTTTCGAAAGTTTATTGGATAAACAAGCACGAAAGAAAACCGCAAAAACCTTGTTTTGAACTGGCCTGCTATCCTAATCGTGCCTATAGGAAACATGCATGCTTTGAATTTCTGTCGTGCACGACAGAAATTACTAAATCATCATCTTATTACATAGAGACGGCGTATTTGGCTTATTCACTTCAGGTGTGATCTAATACATTGGTAACTTTTGCAAATATGCAAAAAATCTGGGTTCGAAAAAATTGAGGGCGCTTCTCTCAGGAAATGTCCTCATGTCTCTTTAAATCTATTGACGAGTAATTTCCCGGTATCCCTTTTCTGTATCGCCCTGGAAACCTTTATTTTTGAACTACACATTATGAAACCCAACTACTCTTTCCGAAAATACTATAACTCAATTTGGCAAACGGTTTTATGCATTGAAATGTTTAATTCAACAAGATCACCAGTGAGTAGACATCCATTTGCTGTCAGACACCGAGCTTTATTTCAACTTTTACAGGCTGATTCAAAAAGAAGTTTACTTATTTTCGTCATTGATTATTAAAAAATCTAAAAGGAATTCTCCGTAAAGTAATATATTATTGCAAAGAGCAATTTTGAAGGTCTACATTTTTTAATTTGCACATGCCAAACCCAACTTATACTCACCCATGTTCCTGACTGTATACATCTGGGTAATTCGCATCAGATTCTATTCACACCAAATCAATAAAGAGTGGACAAGACGGATCTATTGGTTTGCCAATTTTATTGTAACAAATAAAAGTTTAGCTATTATACTCATACTTAAGAACCCTAAATCAAACAATAATTAAGTTTCAATGTTTCTATATTCATCAAGCAGCGTATAACTATTATTTCATCGAAACTCTTCCTGCAATTATGTTTGTTTCGAGAACTGCAAAACATGCAATGAAATATTGCTTAATAAGAAGAGAAGTCTACCAAGAGGAAAGTGCTAGAGACTCGCGATATTCCAAATTTCGATATCATTTGAACATATCATCTTTTAAAATTTTGAAATATAAAAGTAAAACTTTCATTTTGACAATGAAAGTTGCAAACCAATGGAGGCTTTCTTGTTGACGCATTATTGATTTGGTGTAAATAGAAACTAATACAAGTTGTGTGGTCTTATTGAAATTCGTATACCTGGGGTTTGGCACGAGCAAATTCAAAAAATCTTTCTTAATTTAGACAATCAGAAACTCCTCTTTCTAATGACATATTCACATATTTTTTACTAAACTACGAGAAAAATGAGAAGTATATAAAGTTCTTTTTGAATCAGCCTGTACGTGCCTAGGATGAGACAACTTTGGAACTCCCTGTATTGTAACTTTAAACGCATATGTTTAAAAGCACAAGTTAAGAAATAGTTCTAAGGCACAAATGGTGCAATTTTATAAATTTTTCTACAGGTTATACACTTTTCCATTTTCACCTCAACTTTGGCAAAAATTAAAACACCATACACAATTATATTTTTACAACTTTTCGAATGAAAAAGCTCTGCTATTTTAATTTACTGCTTTATTGAAAAAGGTGGAGTACATCTCCTTAGAACTAAAGTTGTGGACTTAAGTACTTCTTATTCTACACTCTTCACATGTAAATGCTAGAAAATAGGGGGTTGATATCGCAGACACCAAAATATTGGATGTCATCGATTCCGTGATAACTTCAATTATTCAATTATTTTGGTTGCTATCAACCTTATTTTCTTTTTTCATGTTCATGGCATATTAAGGATAACCTTAATCAAAGGTATAAGAAGAGGACAAATGAAAAGTTGGAAAACAAAACCTCGGGTACTTCAAAAAGTTAAATATACTGCATCAGATTTATTTAGTATGGTCACGAATTCACGTTGTCTTATCCCATTCTTTAAAGACAACATCAACATTCAAAGATACCATCCTGGTATTTTCCTGTTTTAACACTCAAGTAGTCAATGTTGGACACGCCTGTTGGTGGACGATGTGGAGTGGGGTCTCTATGGAGCCTATACCTAAAAAGACCCTGCTTTTTCTGTAGGAATATTTCAAACACATCACATGCCAGAACTACTCTAAGGCATTAACATCAGTGTAAGAAAAATCGAGAAATATTATTCGAGCTTTCAATTAGGGGTAAAACATTGATTTTAAAAAAGAAGTCATTTTGTCTTAAAAAAAAAAAAAAAAAAAACAAATTCAAAAAATCTTTCTTAATTTAGACAATCAGAAACTCCTCTTTCTAATGACATATTCACATATTTTTTACTAAACTACGAGAAAAATGAGAAGTATATAAAGTTCTTTTTGAATCAGCCTGTACGTGCCTAGGATGAGACAACTTTGGAACTCCCTGTATTGTAACTTTAAACGCATATGTTTAAAAGCACATGTAAATGCTAGAAAATAGGGGGTTGATATCGCAGACACCAAAATATTGGATGTCATCGATTCCGTGATAACTTCAATTATTCAATTATTTTGGTTGCTATCAACCTTATTTTCTTTTTTCATGTTCATGGCATATTAAGGATAACCTTAATCAAAAGTATAAGAAGAGGACAAATGAAAAGTTGGAAAACAAAACCTCGGGTACTTCAAAAAGTTAAATATACTGCATCAGATTTATTTAGTATGGTCACGAATTCACGTTGTCTTATCCCATTCTTTAAAGACAACATCAACATTCAAAGATACCATCCTGGTATTTTCCTGTTTTAACACTCAAGTAGTCAATGTTGGACACGCCTGTTGGTGGACGATGTGGAGTGGGGTCTCTATGGAGCCTATACCTAAAAAGACCCTGCTTTTTCTGTAGGAATATTTCAAACACATCACATGCCAGAACTACTCTAAGGCATTAACATCAGTGTAAGAAAAATCGAGAAATATTATTCGAGCTTTCAATTAGGGGTAAAACATTGATTTTAAAAAAGAAGTCATTTTGTCTTAAAAAAAAAAAAAAAAAAAACAAATTCAAAAAATCTTTCTTAATTTAGACAATCAGAAACTCCTCTTTCTAATGACATATTCACATATTTTTTACTAAACTACGAGAAAAATGAGAAGTATATAAAGTTCTTTTTGAATCAGCCTGTACGTGCCTAGGATGAGACAACTTTGGAACTCCCTGTATTGTAACTTTAAACGCATATGTTTAAAAGCACATGTAAATGCTAGAAAATAGGGGGTTGATATCGCAGACACCAAAATATTGGATGTCATCGATTCCGTGATAACTTCAATTATTCAATTATTTTGGTTGCTATCAACCTTATTTTCTTTTTTCATGTTCATGGCATATTAAGGATAACCTTAATCAAAAGTATAAGAAGAGGACAAATGAAAAGGGCTGGGGGAAAACCAACCTCGGGTACTCAACAGTTAAATAACTGCATCAGATTTATTTTAGTATTGTCCGATTCCGTGTTGTTTTTATCCATTCTTTAAAGACAACATCAACATTCAAGATACCATCCTGGTATTTTTTCCTGTTTTAATTAACACTCAAGTAGTCAATGTTGGACACGCATGTTGGTGGACGATGTGGAGTGGGGTCTCTATGGAGCCTATACCTAAAAAGACCCGCTTTTTGTAGGAATATTTCAAACACACACATGCCAGAACTACTCTAAGGCATTACATCAGTGGTAAGAAAATCGAGAAATATTATTCGAGCTTTCACTTAGGGGTACAACATTGATTTTAAAAAAGAAGGTCATTTGGTGTTCTTTGCTTCTTCCCCGACATAAGCACTAAATGTATTTCATCGTTCATTTGTACAGGGAAATCAATTACGGGAAAACTTCTATAACGGCATAAAATTGGTTAATTTAATTTAAATTTAACATTTTGCATATGATAGGAACGTAGGTCCGTATACATAATACCCACTAAAGGTAAAATGTCACATTTGATAATGAAATTATTGTTTTTGTCATGGGTATGTCACTGGTGATCAACAGGAGGTCCCTGGACTCTAACGCAATATCATGATGCGAATTGTGTCGCTCACAAGTCAGAAGATGTGTGATAAATAGCTAGACAATCAGCAGAAACAACAGTATTAGCAGTTTGCGTTTATAGGTCCATATGTAACCCCCCCCCCTTGGCCACTTAAGTGTTAGAGGATATAGATTACGATAATTTTAATAGCAATATATTCACGAGTCTTTTAAGGCAATAAAAGTAGACATCTCTTGAATAAATAATCGTGTCATCAAAATGGGCTGTGATTGGAAAGTCATGTGGGTGTTCCGAATGTACTTTACAAAAATATGTCAGGTGGTGTGTTTTAGCTATTGTTACAATGATCATCATGCCAATTACACAAGCACTGTGTCTTGCTACAAGAGCATGCATATGCCTTCAAGAAAGAAACGTATGTTCGATTACGAAATGCTCTCTGAGTTCTGACAAAGGCATGTCGTTTTGGCTATCTACATGGATATGTGGTACACTCTAAATGTTGATTAAAATTGTACTCAATGTTGATTTAAAAGGAGAACAACTTTTTCTATTGGGGTAAAATGTAGTCAAAGTTGAGTAAACCGTACCCAAAGCGGAGCATATTTTAGGGGGGGGGGGAATTTTACTTAAGCTTGACTAAGGTTTTCTTCAACAGAAGAGTTGTTCCTTTTATAATCAACATTGAATAAAATATTCTTAGAATGCATGAAACATTTGAAGACGTATCTTACACATGTGTGCCTTAAATCATGGCCTATGCAGAGTATTGAAATGTTTTCAAGTTATACTCCAATGCAGAAAATGACAGACAAGAAGCCAATTTTTACAGAGTATAAGTCAATTTTTCCGAACTTATTATGAATGCATTTACAATGTGTCCCCACAAAAAAACAGACCCTAAAAGTGCCATCATTTTATCCCTGAGTCACTTAGCCACTTAATGAAACGATTGTTTTTACATTGTCCACGGACACCGGCTATGTGTTATATCCGCTTATGCATTTTATCACCAATGCTGCAGTACCTTAACTGCATACCATTTTGCTGAAAAATTACTTAAATCATAGACGTTTGTCTGAAAAGTTATTTCTTTGGTACAATTATTGTGAAATTTTTAATTTTATATTTGAGCAAATACAGCATATGTTTTGTATTGAAATATAGCAATTCAAAATCACCTTTTGTTGTCACTTAAAACATTTTTGTAGCCAAAATCAGGGCAAGGAATATATTGAAGGTCTAATCTATATGAAACCACTACATTGACAAATTCTATGGATGACTCTCGCTGTATCTTTAAGGACTTCCATATCTTAAAAAGAGATTTGACTAGTGTCCTGTTTGCGTATGTAATAAAACAAACGCAAAGCAAACAGCACAGAACCAATTGGAACCGTAAGAAAAAAAATATAACCCAACAAGTTAAAAACATGTCGTCCGGAACGGACATCTTTAATGGTTTGGCTGCTCAATAAGAGTATATGATTCAATAACAAGCGGTTAACTCCAACTCGCCAATTTTTCTTTCGAAAAATACAACCTAATTACATTTGTTGCTTTGAAGTAAATAGAAAACGTTATTAGATTAATATTGACCAACTGCACAGAGCAACGTAAGACCCATAATGAAGTGATCTAAAACCTGCCCGTGGACAAGTTTCGAAAAAGCGGTCATTTTGCCTTTAAGTTGCTGTAACTCAACCATTTTTTAAAACATCCGGAACGATATGTTTTTAAAACCTCAGGAAAGATATCAGTTTTAACACCTCCTGGAAAGATATTAGTTTTGTTTAAAACTTCCTGGAAAAATGTCGTTTTACAGTTTAAAAACTTCTTGGAAAGATATCGTGGTTTCACTTATGAAAGCTAATAAATAATGATTCCAAATATATAAAGATGCTATACCTAAATCTAAATATAGGGTAAAATATTAAGGACGCTTTTAGCTTCTTTGGTGACACCCTGTCAAAACGACTAGGCACATAGCCACTGTCGTATAAACCCGAAAATATTTGTCACTGACAATCCATGCTACTGTTTAATTTTTGATAAAATGAAAGACAAACAAAGAGGTAAACTATTCAATGAGTTTCAATACAAATGCTGACCTTCTATGTCTGGTAAAATCGTGGGTATTCCCCGAATCATGCAACTTTAAAGGCAGAATGGTAAACAAGCCCATGCATAAGCATTGATAAGCCATAGTACGAAGTCTAGGTGTATAAAAAGGCTGTTGTGAATAATAAGGTGTTATTATGACAGCCTACAACGAGGGGTGGAAATAAACCCACCGGTGCCTTTTCAAATCTAACCTTTTCTCAAGAACATGTTGAAGAAAGTGGGAATGTTTGCTCAAAATTGAACTTGACACGAAGTTCTCTTTTCCATAGACTTGGGTAAGTATTATAGCCTAATATAATGTTAAAATATATTAATATTATTAATTATATAATATAAACATCCCTGAATAATGAATTGATAGTTTAACTACATAGGTCTCCAGGTAGACTAGGATAATGTTTTGTTTATTATTAATTTATTATTTTAGATATACCCGATGCTTTCCGCTAGGAAATTCGATTGAAACCTTTCAAACTTATTACTAATATATTTCATTTATCAATTATCTACCAACCCTGGCTTATCAACTTAATTAGTTAGAGCACCCTGTACCGAGGTTTTGTGGGTTCGAATCTGGCTAACGTTCATTTTTCCAACAGTTGCGTGAGCTGACCAGGTCCGGGGAAAGATTAGTCAAAATTCAAGAACAATACTAATATTGTTATGCATATTAAAGGCGAACGGGAGATTTCGCGTAACAGGAGTCCCTAAAATATGTGAAAATTCAGATTTTTGCTCTAATGTAAAGCTTTCTCTCAAAATATCCCCATGTGAAATGATTAAGCTGAGAACCATTCTTTTGGTACAAAATTGTGACATGTGTAATTTACTATAGTAGCAAATACTAAACCAAGGCTATGTTTTATATTGAATTGTAGCAAATCAAAGTTGCATTTTGTTTTCACTTTCAAGGCATTTCTGTAGCCAAATACAAAGTAGGAAATCTTTTGGGGATCTCATCTTATGAAATCACTACATAAGACAGAATATATGGATGCCCCAAATCTATCGTTGCACCTATATATGGTACTAGGGGTTACTTGATGTAAATGGATCAAAATGAGAAGTTATTGGCGACAAAATTTAAATGGGGTCCATTGATAATGAAGTTAAAACAGAGGGCTTTCGGTAAAAAAATACATGTTATTAGGACTAAGTTTGCTTCAGTTTCCCCTCAATTCCTTAAAGTCCTCCAAATATTTTTACATAGGCTTATCAGATGGCCAAAAAATGAACGCCTCAATTGTTACACTGAAGTCAACCTTATCTTGAAACATATCCCCATCTGAAGGAGGCCGGTATAGCTTTAAATAATTTCTTTGGTACAAAAATGGTGAAATTTGTAATTTCCAATACATAATTCATCCTATGTTTTATATCATAAGCAATTCAAAGTCGCCTTTGTTTCCCCTTTTTTCTGCAGCCAAAAAACATGTATAGAAAGTGAAGAAATATATTGAATGTCTCTGAGACTTTATTTGAATTCACTGTATAATCCAACAAATAGATACTGGAAATCTCCTGCCCAGTATATAAATTCTTATTTAGATATGTTTATCGGGAATTATCATTATGTTGTGCTTGTATGTTATCTCAAGCCATGCTAACACTAAGAGTATTAACAATTATGGAAAATCCCCAAATTATAAATAGTACAAACTGTATTATGCTGCATGCAACGAAGCCTAGTTGAAGGCAAAATGCGATGTGCATGATTGTGAAAATTGAAAATGCTCTTATTTCCATTCCAGGTAAGGTAAATTATGTCAGATATGTCATTTTACATGATTTTCTCTTCTACCGCGATGTTCATAAAACTCAGTGGCCAATACTAAAGGGTGGGATCTTTGGTACAAATGCTTGTTGCTGTTGTTGTTGATGATGATGTTGTTGTTGCTGGTGGTGGTGTTATTGTTGTTGTGGTCGTTGTTGTATATTATATTTTGTTTTTCTTTGGGATAAATGATAACGAAAGCTGACTAAAAGCTGCTGAATATAATTATAAAATATAGAAATCGGTACGGGTTGTCATCAAAACATAGATAATTAGTTTACTAACAGAACAACCAGGTCTACCAATATAAATGAGCCGATTTTGTCACAATAATATGATTTATTTTATCGAAGTGTTTCGGTGGCCGTATACGGCTACCTAACCCCAGGTTTCGGTAGCCGTATACGGTAAAACAGCCCGGGAGTGTTTCGGTAGCCGTATGCACCATCCTTAAGGGCATCGTCATTATACAACAATATTTCAAGATAGCGCAAGCCGGTGGATGAGGTTATTTGGTCTTGGGCAATTCGACTTCAAAATAAGCAAGTTTTTCCTCTTTATGAAAAACAATATGCATGGTTATTTAGACGACAACAACGACACAGATTCAAATGAAATTGTTTTAAAGAATTTTACCTAGTCTTGTTTCAAAGAATTTGACTTGCACTGTATTTTGTAGAATAACAAAGTATGGCTTTGAAGTACATGGTATCGCTCAAACCACGGGCACAAATGATTGTGCGGCGTTACTAATTTGCATATCAAAACAGTCTCAATAGAGTGAATCGATGGGTTATCATGGGTACACTTATAGAAATAATGCAACAGAAGTTGTATTCACTAGATTGAGTTGAGTTGGGATGACTCAACTGAGTCAAGTCAAGATATCAACTAGTCACCCCAGCTCAACTCAGCCAAGTAAACATTACTTTCTCTTTCATTAACTCAACTCAATTAAGCTATCTCAACTCAACTCAATCAATTTAATGCAACAGCCCGTTGCATTTTTCTATGAGTGTAGCTTGCTTCGTGCAAGCTTACCTAAATGTTGAAGCTATTTTACCTGAAAAAAATAATATTAATGAATATAAAAATCTGAATTTGAAGCACTTCTAATTTGGGGAACATCTCGGTAAATGTCGGGTTACTCCTTCGTGCAAAAACTACAAATCAGGCGGGCTTCGAAGAAGAAACAAAAAACACTACAGAATATAGTTAGAATAGATTTAACACAACTGATATGTATGTATACCCACGGCAAACCAAAAGTTCGCCCTTCAAATATTTAATCAGAAATCATGAAAAGGTAATTAGAGCCCATTAACAAAATTTTCTTTTTTATGTCTTTAAATGTTATGGGTTTTTTTATGTGCTTGCATGTGTGTCTCTTTAAACTTTGTTCAATTTTCTGGGCCAGTGAAATTCCCAGTCTGACCCGCAGACGTCGTGCTTGGGAGGTTCAGGTTTTAGGGATGGATAACATTCCATATTTCTGTTTAGCCCAATCAGATAAGATCCTTGATTGTTCAACTACTTAATAAATTTCATATTTCATTAGTATTATGTGCTTAAAGATTTAAAAATGATCGGGGGGAATAGTGTAAAACATTTAGGCCTAAAATTTACATTATGATCATATCCAGAAGAATAAACTTATAATTATAAAAAAACATTTTTCCAATATAGGAACTACGTATAAATCACCCTATAGTCACACATTTGCTTTAATAGCAAAAACCTTTTTTTCCACATATAGGAAAAATGTACGTTTGTACCTCCAACTATAATTTTGGGATATGATCGGTTTCTCCTCGGTGTATGTCGCAAGAACTGTTTTTGGAAATCATTGGCAATATAAAGGGGGGGGGGGAACACAAAAAAACACCCTTGTCTCGTTCTTTTGACTAAAAAGCGATGTGCTGTGCTTTTTATTTTAAGAAATACGTTATGACCTAGAGGCGATTTTTAAAAAAAAAATGCGCCGTGGTGTTTTAGAAATATACAATATGTACCAAGTCCAATGTAATCCTCTTCCGTTTTCAAGGCATAACACAAACTTCACAAAATGAAAAACACTATAGAGTCCCTATAGTTCCATTTTTTCTTTTTATTAGTATGGTTTCCATTGTTCCCAAATGTAAAAAAAAGTGTCACAATTGCCGCTGACGCATAGAGCTATGAGATAAATCTAATTTTAAAAGCTATCATGCTACGCGCGAGGGAAGCGGAACAAACTATTTTTTACCTAAGATTATTAAAACTTCATTTTGTGTTTGAAAACGTCGTTTTGGTGTAATTTAAAAAATTTAAAAAAAGAAAAAACCTAAAAAATTAAAAAATTAGAATTGTGAAAATTAAGGTCGGTATTCCTTTCTCATTCTGCAAAGACAAGGTCATTCGAAGAGACAAGGAAACATTTTTAATCTATTTATTATTTCTTTTGCTCCTATAGACAATTTATACATGTAACTATTTGGGCTGTAAAATTAGAGAGATAGGAAAAGAATGATTCTGGTAATGTCGGTTGTTATTGCGCTTTGTAACTTCCAAATAAAACACTTTACAAACCCATTGTATTGTTATAATTGCATTTCTTTAATAAAAGAAATAAATCGTTGCTCTAAAAAGAGCTCATGGATTAGTTATGGTTCTCGTTTGAAGGAATTACGGTTTTAAATGGAATAACAATAAAATAAGTCGCAACTCAAGTTTCTAGCTAGTGTTTTATATTTCAATAGACAGATATTTAAAATGCAGGCTCAGATCGCAAAAAGTCAGATATGGAACACTCCTATGGAGGGGAATTGAACAGCCACCGATTTTCCTGATAAAAAAGATCTATTGCGTTATATTTTGGCACCAACGGATAGGCTAGGGATTGTGATGCCTTATTCCGAACTAAGTCCATATTATAATTCACATTTTATTATGATCACATCTTCACTGCCGTAAATATCACGATTTTTACTTTCTTCATGGGGCAATTACTGGTCGTAGTTCGTCAGGCATGACTGTGTCCGGCTTTATAACCGATCCACTGTGGACACACCCGCCGACCTATGGCTACCTAACCACAGGGGCTGTTTTGGTTATATAGCTGTACCGGCTACGGAACGCTGGGGTTAGGTAGCCGTAGACGGCTACGGAAAACACTCCTTATTTTATTGTTTCAGGTACACCAAAGGTCGATCCAATTATGAATTGTCGCTATAGTAGTTAATTGTTTTTAGACTTCCACGTTGTACACAACCAGGCCGGTTATTATTTCTCTCATCATTCCACAAGCTGAACTGCGAGCCCAAGCGAATGTAGTGTATCACAGTTAATAGAATTGTCAATAATGGCGGAGAAGCGGGAACGAAAACCATACAAACCATAACGAACGAAAATAAAATATGAGATTCACATAATACATAAAAAATTAAAGCAGCCATGTGATACATTTGTAGAGGGAGCACCTTTTTTTTTTTTTTTTTTTTTTTTGAAAAGGACCTTAGATGCAATTGGATAGACAGCAAGATGGTAGATCCTAATGAAAGATGTTGAGCAAACCAATGGACTCGGTAGTGGTGAATGGAAAACTCACTGACTGGTTCGAAGTCTTAGTGGTGTGAGACAGGGATGCCTTCTATCTCCATGCCTTCTATCTCTTATTAGAATTTGTAATGAGAGGCGTTCAAAACCTAGCCTCCGGAATCCAAATGGGAGAGATTGAAAATCAACAACATCTCGCTATGCGATGAACAACCATGATGGAAATGGTCTTTGAAAAGTTACAGCGATCACAGAGAACTGGAAAAAGCCTGCGCAAAAGGGGAATGAAGATCAAACCATCTAAATGCAAATCTGTCGAGGACCCAAGAGGGACTTCACCCTTAACCAGACACCTATTGCAAAAGTAAATGAAGTTTGTCTTTATTGGATAATGTTGCCTTCAGTTAAGGAGGACTCAAGAGGCGTACAAGACGGCGATGGGCATTCGGTAGACGCAGGAACACCATCTGGAGCTCATGACATCACAAGATCGCTAAAACTGTCAGAATATTACAAATCTCTTTAATCCCACTGCCACCTATGGAGCAGAGGTCTCGGGTATTGCGCAAGGACAGAGGCAAAAAGCTAGAAGCTTTGAGATGGAGTTCCGGCATCCTAGGAGTGAACTCTGGACAAAATTAGAAATGATGAAAATAGGACAGCGTCTGAACATAACATGCACCATCACCGGATGCAGTCACCAGGAGTCGGCTGAAGTGGTTTGGAAATGTCGTCAGGATGCCGGAACCACAGGATTTTCCATTACCAAGCCTATACGCAAGACTTCAACAAGTGTAGGAAGCCAGGTCGCCACCAGCAAGATGGAAAGCCAGATCCCCAAGGACACAGGCTTGGACATCCAAAATGCCGAATTTATTGCAAAGGGCAGACCAGAATGGGGGAGAATTACTCATGAGAATAGCAAGGGACACCCCGTCCTAGCGTAAAGTCAAAGTCAAAGTCAAGCGATCACACAGGCAGTATTTGTTTGTTTTGATGTTGTTGGTGGATTTGTGCTTCAGGGCTTTCTTTATGTACTCATTGCAGTCAGGTTATTAATTGTTTTGAAGGGTAAAGCAGGGTAATAATATGCAGGGTAATAATAATAGACCCTTATAAAGCAATTTCTATTTAAAAGAATCTTCTTTTGATTTGTACTGATTTACGGTCCATAAAATTATACCTTTGGCTCACAGCTGGGAATATCTATATAATTCTCCACTTGTTTCCACCCATATCAAGACGGCACCATGTAGCATATCCGGGGCGGGGGTAGTGAGTTGGGTCTCACATTTTTTTATTTTTCGCTCAACTTCAACAATTTTTGTCCTTCCCTGGGGATCACTCTGTGAATCAATATTTTTCTACCTTGCTAGATCACATACCCCCTCCAACCAACTTGTATTTTTTATTTCATTTTTTAAACTGGCCTAGGTTGCGTTCTCCCACTTTAAGTTCAAGAATTTGTGTAGTAGAAGTACAAAAGTCATCTTTCTTTCACCTGACATCAGTACCCTCATTTTCCTTTGTATAATTATGATGATGATCCATAAAACAGTTTCATAATCTTTCATCTATACATTTTAAAATTAGACATTAACATGGAAGCTGAATCTGCCATGAATTGCATAGATTCAAGTTTTTATTCAAGTGAACATGATTATGTGTTGGCCTGCTTCCCTTTCATGGCAAAGTATAGCAGTATTAAAGACAATGCAATACTATACAAGGAATCAAGAAGCCTATTTGAAACTCCTCTGTTGTTTATTTCGCTTTGAATACAATGAGCACAGTGCCCGTTTCAGTATGAAAGAAGTATATTCTATATACATAAGTTGGAGCCATTGAATCTACAAATACATGCTTAAGTTACTTGCAAGATAAAGTATTTGAAGATGTGATATTGCCAAGATTACATATCTTTTTCCAAATTGCGAGACATTATTATAGGTAGCATAGTAATGTTTACTGATATAGAATTACAGCATGCAATCATCCGTAATTTGTCAAAACGACATTCAGTGGTTGGTTGTAATCATAACATCTTCTTAATGTTGCACTTTCTGAGAACCATAAGATAACGCTCTTCCGAAATTTCCAGTCAAGGTACAGAACTTGGAAAAGTTGCGGAAAAGTTCCGTACCATTGTAAAATAGACCAATCTCCCTCTGAATAGCCTTTAAAGATTTTGAAACCTCAGCACCCAGCATAGTAATGGTTTTGGTCTAAGTGGTCACGAATTTTTCTGCCCTGGCAATTTCATTTTTAAAGGAATTTAACCATGTTTAACTGTCGGGTAAACTGAGAAAATAGGTGCTATACTCAAGATTTATCAGATTGATTTTAAACCACCATATATTCTCTGGGTCTTTTATAAGGTTTCCTGTGCCGCCACCTTTATTCAAGACCTTTCACTCTTTTTTACTTTTCCTATTTATCACTTTAACACAATGTCTTATCATAAACACATAGCAAACTCTTAAGGTACTTGACTCGATTAACATACATCCTTGTTTCCCACTCTATAAAAATAAAGATTTGGTGTCTTTAGACTCATTTTTGTTGTAAAAACTTGTCTGTACTCTTCTGTACCCTTCATTGTGGTCCATGTTTTACCTCATACCAACCATTGGGGCTTAACTCAAACCTTAATACTTTTTATTAAAAAAGTATTATAAATTAAAGGCCTATTTGGAAAAATCGACTACGCACCTCATTATACAAAATCAGCGTCCAGATACAAATAATAACAGCCCTACTATATCGTTACAGGTTATTGTAAAGTTCCATTTTAGTTCTCGCGGGATATCTGTCTTCCTTATTTTCATTCACGTGTCAACAAGACAAGATACAGTCTCCGGTCGGATTTGGCTATTAACATTTGAGGTCCCTCGTTCCAAAAAACAAGCGGGCGATCGTGCCTTTTCTGTGGCAGGTCCTCACCTTTGGAATGACCTGCCGACTAGTGTCCGTACACTTGTCATCTTGACAGGTTTAAAAACAATCTCAAAACTCTCATCTTTTTCCTTGATTCCTGCTTTTTCTCTTTTCTCAGCGCTTGTTCACATGTAACAGGCGCTATTAGTCTTATTATTATTATTATTATTATTATTGATTAATTATAAATATATCACTATAATATGAGACAGGAAAAGTACAAATAAATTCTGGCAGAACATCCGGCCACAGTTGTAATGAGCCCATCACGCTTCCTGATGGGTCCACCTTATTTCTCTGTACGGTGGAGTCATCATAAGCACTGCACACCTGAACGTAAAAAGCAACGCAACTCATACATGTAGGCTAGTACGGCGATCCGCAGCTCACAAAATTAAGATATTTTAAATGAGTATTAAGGGATACCCCGATTGCAAGGATTAGCACGATTTGCGGATCGGAACACATGAAAACAATCAATCAAAATTCTATTTGGCATTTTTGGTTACTGGCATGGATGTAATACATAACCCGCAAGTGGTAGCTGAAATCCGTTGTACAACAGAAAAGGTAAGTACTTTTTCCTGATTCTGTAATTTCTAATACGTGCGATCAAAATTCCGACTTGAGATAAAAAAATCCTTTGTCCTGTGGTATATGCCAAGATTATATAAGCGTAATATTGTGCCCCGTGACCTGAACTGTTAGACCTCAAACCAACATTATTGATCGTTGTTTTTATTCTGTCATGGTGTAAGCCACAATCATCGGTTTAGAAACGCCATCGCGACATGTTTATATTGCGGAGCCTGTACGACAAATTTTCTCAAATCCTTTATTATTTCACTATTTGGTGTTTTGTTCCTTCGTTAAAGTAGTTATATGGAATTGTACATGCTTATCTTTGATTTATAAGCTAAAAATGCGTTTCCACATTTGTTATTTTCTCGTATTATCGTTGCTTAACCCTTTAAGTATGTAAAAGTTTCATCTTGATAGAATGGCCTTCACTCCAAAAGTCGACCAAAATAGAGTGAATTTTCGCTTATAATTTCCAAATCAAACATCCTTTAGCCCTTTCACAGGGTAAATGACAAAAATAGTAGCTTTCTTCAGATATCAACATTTTGACCACTTCCGGTAAAGACTGTGGTTCTGAGGACGATTCTATTAGCAATCGGGCCATGGCCCTTTAAGATAAAGGTTATGGTAACTTCTAGATGCAAACACTGAATGATAGTGGGAAATGATTCTTGAAACCACCTTAAGTGGCAAATGTAAAGTCAAGATAAGACCGAACTTCAAAAAAGTTACACCATGTTAAGAACGTTCATTACCTTCATTACATATCTATTTTTCTCTGCAACTAAGTAAGGAATATCAATGTTGGTTGAGGTAGGTACCGATATTCATTTCCTCATCACAAACACAATAGAAAACTCAACATGAGTATTTCCTGGTTAATGTTAGGTGCATAACGGTGTTTATTGCGATATCACAGTCATTTCGTTTATTACGTTATCCACTGATTTTGACTGTTTCCTTAGGCCATCTTAATTTAATTGTCTATCTTAAAGCTCCCGCGCGCATTAGTAAAATCACCCGCGTTATTCTTTTTTTTTCCTTTTTTTTTTCCACCAAGAAAATCCACGTCAGACATCGTGAGATACATAATCGCCTAATTAACAAAACAATAGCAAGCAAATAGTGCCCAGACATGCGTGAGTGGTTAATTAAATATTTCATGTGGTGCAAAATGAAGTGACAGCAACAAAACATCAACGGATGGCCAATAAAAGAAAAAGTAAAAAAAAAAATCCCCATTAGGTTTTCAAATTTTGAGGAGCTTTAAGACACACAATTAAATTAAGGTGGCCTTACACTGTGACATCAAGGACCCATTATCATCTGAGTGGATTATCGGAATCATTTATTACACGAATGATCAAAACCTTTCGACTTCCTGGTTCTAAGCATTACTTTTGTGGGCTTTTTTACATCATTTACGGATAACGTAATAAACAAAACACATTATTTTCATTTACTGTGATATTGGTTATTTAAACATATACATATATAAAAGGTCCGTCTAAGGTTTTTTGATGGGAAGAATATTTCCTGATTTCCGTGGATCTTAATTTTCGATAACGTAATAAACCTTTTCTTTTGACACACGTTTACAAGCCTGCTTTACATTATCTGAGATGTGGTGTTGGCAGTTTTAGTTCTACCTTCATCAGTGACACAGATACCAAGCCAAAATGCACAAGGAGATTCGTGACAAAATTTTTTCAACTTTTTCAAAGTCATTTTAATTTTTTCGGAGGAAAAGTATGACAAATAACTTTCTCTTCCGAGGTCAGGCATGAAAGTGTTTATCGTGCGGACAATTTGTTTCCCTTTTGGGGATGAGCATGCGATCCGGTTTTTTTTTTCAAAAGTGAACCCAGACAATTTTCATTGTCTGGTCCAGCATTGTTTTCCATCACTAGTGCATTATTTTTTCCCCTTGTCTGGTGCAGCAATTTTCTTTTCAAACACCCTTTGATATCTAATGGTGCGTTCCTTAGTGTGGTCAAATGTTACCATGTGGTTACAGATAGACTGATATTGCATTAAAATACTGTACCGACCTTTCAAAAACATTGGGTATTTTCTCTTAATTAAAAGAGGAAAAGTAAGTACGTATAGCACTTAAATTGATCGATTTTTATTTGGACTAAAGGGTTAGGTCAGAATCGTTATTAAGCTAATGCTAGAACAAAAGCGGAGTCCCTAAAAAGAAGCGCAGAAAACGAAATTCTGGGTCCACATGGACCCCTTATGCACTTGAGTGTTAATAAACAAACAAAAGCAACTAATATCAAACCTCTGTCGGATCATCAACTAATGTAGCAATGGCGAGCAAACCGACGTCTGTGCTAATGTAATTCAAACATCAATTATGTTAATAGGTACGTACAATGATATGTGTTTGTCTAATGGTAGTTTAACATTGAAATGTTACTGTTTTGACATACAGTGCCAAATATCGGGGATAGGAGAGTATTACGGACAATATTCAACTTTTTCATTGCTGAAAACAACTCATTAATTTTGTACAAAACGATGTTTAGTTTTGTGGTAAATGATGGGTATGTTTTATTAATGGCCATTATTCCTGGTATTTATTCCACCCTTTCAAAACACAAACATAACACATTAACACGCAAAGCAAACACAATACAACGGTTACAGTTGAACTTGTGCACCATGTAAAATTTACATACAATCAATTGTGGGGATTTACACAGCTATAAAATAGCTTTGGGAGTCGGTTTGGACTTCCCCGTTTGCTGATAATTGACACAATTAGACACAGTCAATAGCAAATCCCAAATATACAAAAAGCAGATAATTGCATTTATGGAAGCAGCTAAGGAGGGAATAGGAAAAGAGTGAGCGAGAGATAAAGAGGGGGGGAGAGGGAGGGATATGTGCAGTGTGCACCAGCCCAGAAGGGTAATGTCCTTATACCTATAAAACTGAAAAATCAATTTTGGCCATAAAACAGGAAGTAGGAGACCGCCGACATGCAGCAACAGCATCAATTAACAGAAACAACTAACAACATCCAAACCCAAATAACAAACATGCAAATGAAATAGTCTATTTTACAAAGTTTAGTCATTCATGGAATAATTGCGGCCATATTTCTTCCTTGCTAAAATTCTTTATACAGCTAATTCGATATCAAAGAAGGGGCAGGGAGCCTGAAATAACCAAAATCAAAGAACCTACGGTATACTCTAAAGAGTTATCTATATTTTTTTTTCAGATGCCCAACATTTCTCAGAGATTTGATGCTTAGAATGTTGACTATATGGAACACAACCAAATTTTAACAGCGACAAATGAGTTAGAAGATTTGAATATGGAAGAAGGTAACGAATCACCCATGACTACAGGTAAGATTATGACCAAAACACTACTGTATTCCTCCATCACAATATACAGAGGTTCAAGCAAGTAGAGATCTACATGAACCATACACTAAATACAAACTTACTTATATCGGCTACAGGGAGACTAACAAATAGTTCCGCTCTGAGCCGGTAGGACAGGATTTGTTTTAAATCTTTTCTCGCCAAATTTTTAATTTTTCCAATATTGTTTGAACGAGGGCTGATCGTTACTAGGCTATTTTAAGCCATAGTATTTTTAACCATCATTTTTACTAAAATATTGTCAAATAATAGTAATTGTACTATAAGTCGCGCCAGTCCAGCTCTAATTGATTGACCAGGTAATGGGGATTTGTCATTGAAAAAATAGATATATATATATATATTACATATTGGGACATTAATAAGAGGCTAAAGACGGGTGACTATAAAACAAAGACCCAAGACCCCAAACCAAAGACCCAAGACCCCCTCAACTATTAAACAAAGACCCCCCTCAACTATAAAACAAAGACCCCTCAACTATAAAACAAAGACCCACCTAACTATAAAACAAAGACCCCCCTCAACTATAAAACAAAGACCCACCTAACTATAAAACAAAGACCCCCCTCAACTATAAAATAAAGACCCACTCAACTATAAAACAAATACTCCCTCAACTACCGTGTATTTGTTTTATAGTTGAGGGGTCTTTGTTTTATAGTTGAGGGGTCTTTGTTTTATAGTTAGGTGTGTCTTTGTTTTAAAGTTGAGGGGTCTTTGTTTTATAGTTAGTTGGGTCTTTGTTTTATAGTCACCCGGCTAAAGACATCCAGGTAATTTCTAGGCTAACTCTAAGTTTGCCTGAACTTTAATCAACAAATGCGTCTATTACATGAATATCATAGACACGCACTCATTGATATTAAAACCACAAAGGTCACTAACTGGTCAAACAGGGTACATGCCGTAGGAATCAACTCAGACATGTGTTTGATTGTGTTAAACGCCATTTCAGTGGTCTGCGGAATAAATGTCGCCGGAGTCATTTAATTATATACTCGTTCTGTTTACCCATAAGGGCACTGATTTGGTCTTAATCATTTCTCTTTATTAACATCAAGCTAAAATTTAGTCACATAAACATTACATATTTGAGATTCGTATTATTTGACAAAACATATGAACTATTGATTATTGATCAACATATAATCGGACATTGTCCACTGCTAGTAAATGTGCTTGCTTGATTGCTTTATTTTGCCAGATCGGTCAGTTATGGATAAGCACATGCTTTTACTCAGAGGAATACCTGACAGTGTAACGGATGAACAGCTGTGTCTTTTCATAGAAGACAGGACACACATACACGAAGATCCGAAAATATTTTATACCCGGCATCAGGGAACGGTGCTGATAGACTACGAACAAGAAATACCGGGTAAGTTGAACATTGTTTTAACAATTGGGGGGACTTGCTTACTGATACAATGCTTGGAATGCATTGCCGAATGCAGTATGTTTTACCGTAACCAAGCCAGGAAAGCAACATCAAAGACAATGAATACGTACAAGATCGATTGCGTGTTTTAAATTGGTAATGGCCAGCCTTGTGTACGAACATTATTCCTAAATAATGATTGTTTTAGTGCATGGGTTCTCATCCATTCAAATTTATTTGTCTAAGGCACAAAGGTGCCAAATACATAATTTCCAATTACATTTTCTTATCCTTTCTGTATTATTTTGAGCTGGGAGCCAAATGTCAATGGTTGGCTAGCTGAGAACTCCTATTTAGTATCGTGAAATAACTCTTTGCCCGGACTTTGGACTACTTTTAGCCCAGATTCGCTTCAGCGATTCCATTGTTTTAGCGCAGTGAACCATTGCGTATAGCTAGCGAGACATAGCAATTCTGACCGCAGCATGCTCTAGATTTCTAGACATAATGTCTCGCCTCAAGGCTGTTTTTCAATGAAACTGCAACCTGATATCGGCTAGTCTGCCCACAGAAGTGTGTTTGGCAACATGCCACAAGCAAGCAATCTTTACTAAAATCCCTGGTGTGCGAGGCCCAGGAAATTGCCTAGCACGGGTCCTGCCTGGTAAAGTTAAACCCCTTCTAATTCTGCCAGATCGGTTTGCATGGCACTAGATTGTATGATTGTTGCTCTGAATTTTATGTAAGCTTTTTGCTTCAAACATTGTCACAATATTTCATAGGTAAGGCAAGTAACAATCAACTATATATGTCATACGTCAATGGTAGGCAAAATGCAATCAAACCTTTTCTATGAAAATTTAGCATCTATATATTAAAAAGTAATATTATTTGGATTCATCTTGATCCTGTGCTCACAATGTTTCGGTAATGTATTTCCCCTAAATTGCTAGTAATTTTGTTATTACCAATATAGATCCCGATAAAGCGATTGAAGCATTTACCGAGAAGACATTGGAACAATATTCCATACAGGCTGAAAGAGTCGTAGCAACTAGTAGTATTCTGGTTAGAAATCTGAATCCTTCGATAAGTGAGGAATATTTACGCCTGTATTTCGAGAACGAGCGAAAAAGTGGTGGTGCATCAGTGGAGAGTGTTATAATAGAAGACAACTCGGCGATCATTACATTCCATGATCAGAAAGGTAAGAAGAGGTATCAGACATTTTTTATGCAGTAGAACTTTGGAAGGCTTTGCTTTACTTTGCCAATTTCTAGTGGTTATGGTTCTTTCCCGTTGCGCAAATTTCCCGGGTTCAAATCCTGGTGGGTACAAATTTACAAACCCCGTTGCTAATGCTTTCCATTTTATGCATATATAGCCATATGCATAAAACAAAATTAATTATATAATCAGAAAAAAAGAGCCTTGTATATGCTGAAAAGAATCAATGACAACATTATGTGACTGCACGTCTTTACTGTACAAACCTTCGGCCAATATATATCGTAATTACTGCCCACAAATAAAATACAAGACTGTGCAAAATAGTGATGTTTGTGATAAATATAGGTAAATAGGTCCTTCCATAGTAACTATAAACATAATTCTATGCTATAATATCAATATGATTTACAAAGTGTATTCTGTGGAAACAGGCAGTGGCGGATTTAAGGATAAGGGCCCTGTCAGCAGCTTAAGGTGGGCCCCTTTAGCGTCAAGAAGCAACGCAATATTGCACTTTATTAGGGTGTGTCCGAGGGGGGCCCTGAAAGAAATATTTTAGGGGGGCCCTGTCAGCAGCTGCTGACACTGCTGACTCTTAAATCCGCCACTGGAAACAGGATCGTAAAAAAATGATCCGGCTTAATTTTCAAACCATAAACCGGAACTAGTTTATATTTAGAGAATAAAGGTATGATTTTGGGAACCGGTACTCTCTTTACGACGAATTGAACCCAAGGCGATACCATTATTTTAAGTGGAAGAAAAAATAATGGTGTCGCCGGGTTCAATTCGTCGTTAAGAGTGTACCGGTTCCCCAAATCATACCTTTATTCTCATTCTTAAACAGCTTTATCATTTAAGGTCATCTTTAACCCAATTTCGCGATGCTTTATGGCTTAAATACAACCAAAAAGGACTGCCACCACCCAGTGACAAAACAATCGAACAACCCACTAAATGCAACGATCATACGCAACGGACGCAAAGTTGGCAGGCGCGCGCGAACCGTAGCAAAATGCAGTATGAGGCGAGCGCTTCAACCTAACATCAATACGCAGCGGGCGTATACCTGGTTCAAATGAAAGAATTGAACCCGGGCATAAGCCAATGAAATTACGTACATTTTCACAGGCTGTTGAATACACATTCGGCTTGTCTTATCACCCCGGATAGGTGGTTATGGATTATCAGTTGAATATTCTTTCGGACGTGGTTTTGAGGGGAAGGTCGATTCCATAGAATTGCTGGTTTGTGTTTAGTTTGTTTTTCAATATTTTTTTTAAAAACATTGAAACAAGTGGTCAAATTAAAACCAAAAATCATATTTTTGTAATCATCACAATGTAAATGAGATATTATTTTTTTTTTTTCATTCCAGTGATAATAGAGTCATAGGAAGGACATGAACCTCTTTGGAAACTTACCGATAACACCCACACTACGCACTTCCTAGATCCTCTTCAACACATTAGTGTGCCGAGATCACCGATTATGCAATTCGTTAAAAGACCGAACACATCCTTGCAGCAAAATCTTTCCCACGCACTCGCCACTGTAGGAGTTTTTTATCGAGTGGCCATAAAAAGGAGACAAAACTACCGCAAAATTATCCCTTGCAAATGAGAATCAACTTGATAACAAGTCTGTGACGAGTGACAGAGAAAGTTTCGAATATTTTAGATTTTGTCAAGTTACACAACCGAAGAATTGTCTCTGCTAAGCGATATCGGAAATCCCTAACTACAATAGAGCAAATAAAGTTTCAAAAAATGTTATTTGAAAGTGGATCGGCAAGATACTTCAACAAACGTGTCCTTACCGGATTACGAAGTGAAGTGGAAAAACGCCAATAAGGAAAATTCTGCAACGAAACGAAAACAGTATTTCATTATCGACGGAACCTAAACCGCCTCCATTCTTTGAGAATTAAGGAAGAGCTCAGCAAATCATTTCCAACTGTTGAAATATCTGCATCACTTGGAGGTCACGAAGTAATCTTTGAAGGCTTAAAGGACAGATGTCTCTGAACAGCTGGTGCATGCATCACAAACGTCGACAAACTCGTCCTCACCTCGAATATGCGAAGTAACCATAATCGCTTCATAAAACAGGAAAAGATGCAATTCAAAAATTATTTCTGACTACATCTGCTACAAGTTGGAACTAAAAACGGTGTATGATCAATATATAGGAACATCGAAAGAGGACATCAAAAAAGCCGTGTGTTCTTGAATAAACCGGAATGATGGATTCACTGGAATTTGATACGGCTGAAGTGATTTATTCTCGAAAAGCGATGAAGAGATAGATAGCATCAAGAGCGAGAGCAAATCTGTGATACATCGCGAGCGTCACCAAATTCAAGTTGCTGGTTCGTGAAGAAGGTCGGAAAATTAGTGCCGCGGAAAGATATCCAGCAGGACCCATCACATTATTGAACTTACGTGTGCAGTACCCGCTCTTCGTGCTCGTTATCTGCGCACATATTGCGGAAAGGAGCTGGAAGCAATTGGAAGCGAATACGGACATTACTGTACGACTACAAACCGAAGACCGTAATCGTAGAAGTGCGGTTGTCTTGCATGGACTAACCTTCAAGTGGAAAAAGCTAAACACGAAATTAAAGAAATGTCCGTAGTTTGCAGCCAGGGAAAGTATGCGCTAGCACGCCTGGGAGACTCCAATTGTGCCAAAGTCCTACGGGCAGCGATGAATGAAGCACCACATGTGGTGGACAATAGCGGGTGATTAAATTGGGAAAAACAAAATCAAAAGGACATCTGACAATAGTTACAGAATGTCAGGTAAGTTGTGGAGTATCATGCCTATATTGCATGAATTGTTCGCGCCAAATCTATCACAACAATCCAAGACTTTGTTGAAGCAAACAAATGAATCGATGTCTTACAAACGCACTAATTCTGAACCAACGGCTTGCCATAGTTAACAGTTAAATCACAGCTTAGAGTAAGATTCTAAAAATCGTGTCACCGAAGGAAAAGGTTTGGACAGCGTCGATTAGTTGGGAGAGGAGGCAGACGAATATTGGGGCCGACTTCACCTACTGTGTCATTAACTAAGATTTAATCTGCCTTTTATGTAACATAATCCATTACATGGAGAGTGCAAAAAAGAGTTTGTTCCTTCGTATCCAATGCAAACGCACAAAACTTCATAACATTCAAATACCCGGTCACAGTGAATAGACCAGTTAAACACATCCTCACGTCACTTTTTGTGGCCTGCGAATCCATTCCTGCGAATCGTTATGGCCCATAGTAAAAAAACTCTAACTGATCCAAGTTGTCAGTGTTTTGTAACAGTCAGCCCGACTTATTTCAGGATACCAGGCCCGAAAAGGTTACAAACACCCCCCCCCCCATTGCTGTTAACTGGTCTATACCAGTGAAGCAATGCGATAGTTAGATGTTTTGAGAGTTATATCAATAGCTATAAATGCGCTACGTTGACTCTGACATGTTAGAATTGATTTTATCCTGATGCTATAGGACTGATGTTCAGCTGCTTCAATAGCTTGTAATTTTAATTTCCACACATGCCCCTCCCCCTATCCGTGCTCAACCCTGGAAAAATACTAGAGGTGCCACGATGGGTTGAATATACTATAGCTATCTAGCTCGTTCTGGCCACCTATTCACAGCCTTGTCTAACTTGTTAATTTTGGGTTTTTGTGTTCGGGTTGTTTTGCTCACATTATATTATGACTGAACCGTTGTTGGCCAATGAGTACAGGCTATTGTGGGGTCTTTGCACAGGGCAGTGCAGAACATGGGTAGGACCACCAGATTGCTACTTAAAAAACCCTTATAAATAAGACGCCCGGCTTGACTAGCTCATGAGCGATACGCGGGGCAGATTCGTCTTAATGGGTGTGACCGATACCACACTAGCTTCGTCTTAGCTCGAAACATCATAACCCTTGATATTCTCGTCGGAGTAGAAATTGTTTTGCAATTGTAGTGTACTCTAGTCTAGCTTGAACGTCTCAGCAGATCGAGGTAGCGTTTATTTTCTTGTTAGATCTAGGGGCACATTCCCCCTAAAACAAGGGCAGGGGTCCGGTCATTGATTTTTGAAAGTGACAATTCAACCCTCGTCGTACCAAGGGGGGGGGGGGGGGTTACCACCCCCAGTTGAACTTCGCCTCCGGTCCGCTAAAATCAAAGGACTTTCGCTAAAAGCTTATCAGTGCTTGTTCCGATTTATAATATTGTTTTCTCTACCTGATATGAGAGAGCCTGGCACTTGCACATACGCTATTAAGTACCATGGGAAAACAAACTTGCGGTTTTGATGGTAGAAGCAATAAGGCCATATGCAAAACCCTATCAATACGTGCTAATATTGATGGTTAACATTAAAACTGCAGTTTTTTTGCGTTTTTATCTTGAGAATGGAAATGGATTTCAGGGCTCAAATTTCAGGACGAAATGAAGAAAAATACGGCCTTTCATCTGATATCAAAATGATACTACTGCAGGGTAAATCAAGGATCGGAACTCAATAGACTTTATGACGTTATATGTTAAGGAGGGTGACGGCCTGTCTCTAAGGATTTTCTGCTTATTAGTGTCACAATGAACCAGTTTCTTCAATCTGTATTAACAGCGTTTGGATGACGGCTATCTTAACGAATAAACCCCAATATTTTGTTGTGCTTATTAGTGTCAAATCACCAGTTTCTGAGACAACTGTGTTAAACTGTGTTAGGTGCGGCTGGTCTTGAACAAGCTTGGTTGGGGGGGGGAGGGGAAAGTGTCCTAGAATCTAACAAGAAAAATAACCTAACCTCCCTTTTTTGCGGTGATCGTCAGGTTGGTAGTCATTTTCCTCTAGGGACTGGGGATTGTCAAAACAGTCCCCACAAGGAAAACACATCCCCACGAGACTACAATTCCCAAGGTATTAAGTAACCGTGTACACACCACACATACACAACACACACACCCACACACACACACTTTTAATTAGCCACTACGCTAAGGGCAAATGAAGTGGTCTTTAATTCAAAAGAACATTTGCCCAAATTTTCTGGATTCTTCCGTAAAATTATTCTGCTTCGAATTATGTAAACCCAACATTTTCCTTATGCGAATTAATGAACGGCATTAAACATAACACCAGATCGTAAAGCTGTATGTCACCCTGACGAACATTGGGCACTCGACGAAAAGATCGCGCCAGACGCAGTACGTGTCAAACAGTCGAAAGATCCTCCAGGTGATGGTCAAGTGTGCACAGTGATAAATAAATAAATAAATAAATAAGAAAATAAATAAACAAAATAACATATAGCCATTGAGTAATACAATTAGGATATGAGACTCTTCTCTACAATGTAAGAGTAAATTTAATATTCACAAAATTGTGGTTTGTTTTCTAAGGCACTCAAGGGACTGTACAAAGGCTAGTTAATATGCATTTTCGAAACTTAGGGAAGTAATCTGTATAACAGGTATAATTCAAAGGTTAAATCGAACCTTAAATTGACAAAGTAGAAATAATACTTTCTGGATCTCGATATTACACTCAATTTTTTCTAGGAATTAGACTTGTTGGCTCCGAGTTAGAGGAGTCAGTTCAAAGCAAAAAGCTAATACTGATCTCTATTATTTCTTGAAAACTCAGAATGACATAAATAAAATATAGAACATAAAAAATGCATTACTTATATAAGGCGTTCAATGACAACTCACGGACTAAAATAACAATGACACAATAGAAGGAACTAAGTTACCAATTTGTGCATTTCTTGTGGGTTAACACCAATAACTCACTTATACATGTACACAGTAGTCTATGGAAAAAAAATGACAAATTTGGAGATGATCTTTCACATTTAAGACTCTCACAGAGGACATACAGCAATATCACCCCAGAGTACAATGATAAAATTACCAAAATAACAAATTTTGACATCTGATGACAAGAATTTTATTTTTGGGAACGAACCACCCACCCAGCCGCACGGTAGACGGTGGTGCGTCGAAATGCAACACAATATTCTCTATAGTCGCTTCTTATTATCGTGTCCAAACACTGTGGTTATCAAATATGATCCAGCCACAGATGGGTACAACGTCTGGCTGCCTTCACTGAATTCCGCAAGGTCCTTGTTTGTGCATTGTTGCTCCAGCAGTGGGAGACCAAGAGATGTCTCCATTGTCTGTGGGGCTGTTCCACAACACAGGTAGGTCCTGATCTGCTTCCAGAAGCCCCACTTCTGCAAGGAAACCTTATTAGATCGAGCAATTGGTTCTCAATCTGTTGAGGCATCGCCATAAGCCCATGAAGAGTCAGCTCCAGGGGGAGATGCTCACCCAGGTTACTGGTGATGGCAGAGGTTACTTGGGTTGATGGCACAGCTTTCTGTCCACAAGGCGACTCTCTTAGACTTTTTCAAGAGGTTGGACTTGCTTAAGAAACTCTATCCTGCGGATTTAAGGCGGTGGCCACCGGTATCTGTCCACATAGGGGTGCTTCACATTAGTCCTTGGCAGCTACGCTCTTGCATGCTCGCTACGACTACGACGGATGCTAGGATGCCAATCTCTCTCCACTCCCAAGCCCTTATTTTCTTCCCTCACTTTTATCATCCGCCGCTTTCTTGTACCCTTTTCCCGTTTTTTCGCATGCTACTATCCTATTCTTCCACATTTCACCATCCCTTTTTTTTTTTTTTTTTGGATGTATAGTTTTCCGTTGGTGTTGGAAGGAGGAATCCTGTGATAAGGGGTCAGGAGGCATTTAACGATGAATCAAGCTTTTGGCAGGGTTGATCTTTCCCATACACGGCAAGCATACTCTGCACAGGAGTAGCACAGGCAAGTGCCGTCAATCTCAGGGTATGTGGGCGAACCCATAGTGGGCTAGTGAGTTTGTTCAAGTCGCTATAGTCGCTAAGCCTACTACTGGGGCAAATCGATGTGAATGATGAGCGCGGAGTAATTACTCAAATTCACTGGCCAAATGCCACTTAGTTTGCAGAAAAACAATATCAGTTACCATGTCAATCATGCACAAATTCGCTCACTTTCTTCATATAACAATAACATTTGAAAGAACTGTTTAGATGCCAAGCAAGAAAGTAGCCCACCAAAGTTGTTATCCTTACGGCGTCATGGTTAGCGATGTATCACTTGTATGGTAGCGTGGTTTTTTTTTGGCGGATTTTCTTCAACTGAATAATATGTCATGCCCAAACCATCATGATTACACCAATAAAAATACCTTGTCTAGCAGTTTAAGACGTTGCTAAGCCTATTGTTGCATTTTGATATTCACACCAAAAACTGCAGCAGTATAAAAAAACAATATAGGCAGCAGATACACCGAATTAGAGAAATATCAGAGCACTATTATAAACAATTATGGCAAAGTACAACTCATATGATTTGAATTTACTGTCAATTCCACTTTCTTTCTGATGTAATGTCATTCCCTAAAATTAGTAATATGATATCCTTATTCATTCATCATCTAGATTGGATACTGCGGAAAACGACTGTACTTGCAAACCAAAGAGAGTTTGTCAGGAATGATATTATCGCACGGAACGGGAATGAACAATACATGAAAATGCCAAAAAGCCATTGACAAATTCGTTCGTGAACACATATGCAGCAGAGGTAGAAACACTTCTTTTTAAACTAACATAATAAAATTCGGTTTATTTATCCGCATAGTTTTGGATGGAATAGATGATTGAAATGTTTTTAATTACATCATATCGGTTATATCTTCATTTTAAGACGCTTTCGAACGATATTGAAATGTTGGAGGAGTGTGAATGCACAGCCGTATGAATATGTGAAATAGCATTGTATGGGTAAGAACTTTGAAATATGCTTCGCAGTTCTCTTAGTGTACAACGGTTCAATATATGAATGTATGTAATTCCGTCCCAAGGTTACAGTTTGCAGGGATTTTGAGGAAAAAGTATTATTAGGACATTGATCAAATCGAAAAGATGCTCGGATAAGGAATTCAGGGTGACAACCCCTGGAAGGTACATATTTTTTTCCTAATAAATTTTCTACAACATATTAAATTAGTTCGAAGGTGTGTTTCATTATTTGTGCACATTTCTTGAAAATGAAATATCATTTGAATTTACCCCGAATATCAGTGACCACCGGGTTAACTGTGATTATTGACTCTAGCAAATAATGGCTGTTGATCTGAAAAACACGCCCGTATGCAATGACAAAGCACAGAGTCATTTTTATCAGAAGTGCAGAAGCCATTGTTATTAAGCCAGCAGTTGAAAAATTTACAATGTTATCCCCACCCGATTTAGATTGATCTATTTTTTCATGATGAAGAAATAAAATACATTGGGTTTTTTTTTTTTTTTTTTTTTTTCTTGTTATTGTGGTTTCAATTTTAAAGTTGACAGTTATTCATAATGTATCGAAAATTAAACTGGCAAACTGTGACCTAAATCTTTGTGCAGAACCAAACCGTAACTTGCAGTGTAACCTCATTTTATCAATTGACCTCTTATATCAAAAATTGAAAATCATTGGTATTATCGATGCTAAAAATGCAGGTAAACTGGTGCCGAACATGGCTAAGATTATTTCCAAAAGCAATATTTTTTAAATAATCTCGCAATATTAATATGGTTTACCATGTTGTGGCATTGTATAGCACATAGTCGCTTGACACCCTTCCACTTTTGTTTTCTTCCTTAAAAATTAGTAAATTGACCAGAAAAGAGGTCCAGCAATAAGTTCAGGATCTTTTCTGTACCACGATGTTAGGTCACATCTTAACAAGCAAACATTAGTTCATGACTTTTGTTCATCTCATTTTGTATGATTGTTCTCGTGAAGGAACAAAAAGCAAGAAGAAAACCCCGGGGGTGGTAACACAAACAAGCCTTGTGCACAAATGAATAGATTTTATATTAATTAACACAATGATTTTCAGTCAGATTGGTTCATGAATTTGGTATGTCCCAAAAAGCACTATTACATGTACAATTGAGTAACGATGACATCAATGTTAAGATTTTATGCGTCTACAAGTTCACTCCTGTCCGAGTAAAGCAGCGTTGCAGTTTCAACTAGGGGGGATGTCCACAGCGAAGACCCAAAATGAATCAGCGTACAAGGTCATATAAAAAATCCAGGGAAACAAAAATCCAGGGGGAATCTTCTCAGTCTTGAAGAAAAATTTTGCCCCGCAGTTTAAAGACGACGGGTTTTTCAATCGACGACGTCAATATTCTGCAGTAACATCCAAGTAACACCACCTAATGTCCGACTGTCACAATTAAATGTCCACTTTTAGGCCACCAAATGGTAATCTTTTAATTTCAAAAATGAAGATCTTTTGGCTCAAAAAATGACAGATGGGGAAACAGCTTGCATATGCAGATCCTGTGGTAAAATATCAATCGATTCTGATACTATGTAGCCCCGACCTCTGATCCACCAACCAAAAACTGCTGGCCAAGAGTCTCTCCAATGTTTATCTCCTTATATACACACTAATACACAGCTAGTATTCCTAAAACCTAAAAATAGATATTACCACATCATTGTCAAAATAATGCTAATTCGATCCACTAAGAAATAACATAAATGAATCACTGCATTGCATCATCGTACCTTAATTACATCTAAGCGTAAATCCCGGGGGGGGGATGGGGGTAATGCCCCCAATATTTGATGAGGGGGGATGGTCAAATCGATAACCCCCCCCCCCAATGTGATGCCCGTCATGTGTTTTTGATCAAAAACCCTAAAACCTCATATTTTACTATTGTTACAAATGGCAAAATTTTCCGCGCGCTTCGCGCGCTATTTGTTTAATACAATTCACCATTTGCGATTTTAGCTTCTAAATGGCA
>JAMKCH010005584.1:0-83833 GCA_023653785.1 Ophioderma brevispina
TCAGTGAAACCTGGTCTAGTCAGTTCTCCTGGACTTGAGTTAACTCCAGCGAACTCTAAACCTTTCTAATGAAATCCCTAGGTTTAGACGCTGCATCCGGTTTTGCTGTTTTCTTCTTAGATCTTATGGTTCATTCCTATTGGCTCACACACACCAGTTATGCCACACAAAAACCAGGTTTATTTTAAATAATATTACTTAGACTAATATATAATATTTATGTGCAATTATGACCCATCCTACTCAAGTGAAACAAATCATGCTAATTCTTGGGGCTATAACAATCTAAATCAGCTTTACATGTATTACCACAGATTAGTATACCATAATTTACATTAAGCAATATCAATGTACAATACAATGAAAATAATATCTTTTCAGGTACAATGCTCAGCTTAGTCACCATACCAGCTTCCTTGAAATGATTTTAGAAATTGCATCATGTGATTTTTCCAAGTTAAGTTTGGTCTATGATGCTCCAGAAATTTGGTTGAACTCACTCTTTTTAAAGGATACACCATCCAGAATTACATCAAGTTTAGTTTTTCATTTACCAGTCGCATTAATGAGTTTAAATTCATTTATAGCTTCACGGAATCCTGATTTTTACCAATAAATTTCCTTGTATTGTTTTGCGTTCCGAGACACCTATAATGGTTTTGCTTGGCAGAGACTAACAGGTTATTGGCCTGGAACCAGTTACAAAATTCATAAAGTTCTTTCTTATTGTGTCATTTTGAGATTGCTATATCTGAATGAGAAAACAATGAGAGTAGTATATCGCAAATAAGAATAAGTCAAGGCATGGAACTGGTTAGTTAGTACAATAGAATAGCCATGGCCCTAAAATGGATCCCTGAGGCACTCCACACCGTTATGGTCTTATGTTCTGAATCGTACATTTGATAAAAGAACAAATTGTTTACGGTTGTTGAGATAGCTTTTAAACCATCAAGTGCAATACCTATGAATCCATAATTTTAGTTTGAGTAAGTAGATATCGGGATTTATTGTATTTCAAAGGCCTTTGGATGGATCTAGTAATATACCGACGGTGGTTTCACTTTTTTCGACAGAATTAGCAATGGTTTGGTCTAACCCAAATTGTGTTTCATTTATATATTGGTATATTAATAATGCATACATCTATTGAAAACGAGTCTCTAATAATACACTGGCACCCCAAAAGTATTCTCGGAAGTTTTCGATAAGTATTGTGCCAAGGTCCGATAAGTTTGAAATGGTTCGAAAATACATTTTTTGTCTAGGTCTTGCTCTTTCATTTAATACCTGGCTTGTAAAAAACCGTGTAGAAGTGGCCGAGATAGAATGCCCGAAAGACGGCAACCCCAAAACCAGTTGCAGTTTTGGATTTTTTCAATGGGCATTATAGTGTAATGGACACGGAACACGTTGTAACACAATCAATAATGCAAGTAGACTTTCTCGCTCATTCAGTCGGAAAGCCTCTGTGTGATAAAATCAATTACACACGTATTATTGCCTTGTACCACACAGGCACTCTCTATCAGCCATTTTGCACGCTTTTTTACAGCGAGGTGTTAAATGAAAGAGCAAGACTGGACAACAAAATGTATATACGTGGAAAGGCAACTTTGAAAATGGTCTGACTTTGACACAATAATGATCGAAAACATGCCGAGATACTTTTTGTGCCAGGTGTATTTTGGAAAAGCAAGGCAATACAAATACGGGCTATTCATATGTGCTTTGACCTTTAAAAGCAAACCTCCATGTAGTAAAAAGGTTACATGACAAAACCCATATGTAACATTTTCGGAGACCAACAACGAATCATTGTGTAATGCCATGCACTAGAAAGTTTTTCCTTTCGAATATAATTATGTAATTATTTACTCCGATTCTGAAATAAAGTGCCATATGATTTACTATCATATTGGGCATGAAATTCAAGCTAGAACCCGTGTACCAAAATGCAACACATGAGTTTTTAGAGCACTGGGGCCCGACTTTTTTACAGATGAGGTTTTGCATTTGACATCTGAAGTTCATATGAGGTTTTTCCCCGCCCAGCGACGAAATAAAATTGAAGACTAGCTTTACCAACGTTTTTTATCAAATGATATATATATTGTTTTAAATTTAAATTTCACATTTTTTTTTTTTTAAAATAATTTTGTAGCAATAACTTCAGTGTTAATTGTCTTGTAAAATATTTACCGAAAAAATAATAAAATCATATTGTTTTCTTCACTGAGTAGAGTTTCCCATCTAGTGAGTTAGAGTGCTCTGGATCAACTCTAAATTTAGCAATTTCTTAAAATGCAAACTAGCACAGTAAGGTTTTATAAATTTCAACTAGTAATCAACTAGGCTTTGTTGGCACTAAGTCCATTTTAGTTGCCAAAAGGCTTTAGTAAGGTTGTTTGAATTTGGGGGGGCCCAGACTTTGGTTTTGGATAATGTTGCTAATTATTTTAAGTATTTCATCAGTAACATTGGTTTCATCATGAAGATGCTTTTTTTGTAAGGGACTATGAAGATACTCGTAGTAATTCTTTCCCGAGTGTTGAATTTTTGAAGCAAGTTTTGGCCCAATGTCAATAAAGAAGTTGTTGAACAAATTTGAGATCGTTTCCGGATCATTTACAACATCACCTTCTTCGATCTTTAAAGGAATTTTGGTGACTAACAGACTTATTACGTCCAATTATGCCATTTATTGTTTTCCAGGTTTTCCTGATATCAGTCTTAGTGCTTTCAAATCTTTTATGGTAATACTCTCGTTTGCATTTTCGAATTAGGTTATTTAGTTTATTTCTGTATGTTTTAAATTTAACTGAATTTTCCTCTGATGGACACAAAAGATACTGTTATACAATTTATTTTTTGCATTAATACTTTTTAGTAATCCTTTAGTTATCCAAGGTGATTGAGGAGTTGTTTTTCTATTTATTTTACACTTTTTCAGTGGAATGCATTCATTGTATAGGTCCTTGAGTTTACTTGTAAATTTATTATAGTCCATGTTTGCATCAATACCATCTAACATTTCATTCCAATTTACACACATTAGTCTATTTTTAAACTTACTTATATTGTCTTCACTATGAATTCGCTTGTACGTAAATTTATTCGTTGTCTTCAGTTTCTGTTCATAATGGTGATTTTTTAAAAAATGCAGTCGGAAAATGATCAGTTATGTCTGTCAATAGTATAATGGATTTGATAAAATGTTCATTTGAATTGGTCAATATGTTATCAATAATTGTTGCCGAAGTTTCAGTTATACGTGTTGGTTTAATAATAGACGGAATCATATGATTACAATATATTAAGTCAAGGAATTCTCCTATTGATCTGTTGGTTTCGTCTTTCAATAGATCAATATTGTAGTCACCAATTAGATAACAAACTTTATTTTCTTTGCTTACATTTTGTAAAACTTGGTCTAGGTCAGTGTTGAAACCATCAATTGATGTGTGCGTTCTGTAGATTACACCAATCAAAATGTTTGGATTTGTATTGTTGTCGATCTCAATGAAACACATTTCATAGTTAGAATTTGCTTTACATAGGTCCTTTCTTAACTTATATTTCACATCATTTCTATGAAAAAGACAAACACCGCCTGAATTTCGATCAACTCTGTTCACATATTCAAAGTTATAATCTGGTATTTGAACATAATCAAGAGGTTTATCTTTCAACTGAGTTTCTGAATTTGTGATCAATAGTTTTCAGGCACTGCATTAATTTTTCAAAATTTTTGTTCAAACTTCTAATGTTTAAATTAAATAAAGTGAAGTCAGCATTTTCATTTGATATATTCTGAGTTGATCGGATGAAGCATAAGTACACTCAATGGTGGCACCTTTGGAGAAGTATCATCATTTGTTTCAGAATCTTTACACATAGTTTCATAACGCATAGGGTTGAATACCATTTTGTCGTATTTCTCAAAGTCAAAGTCTAAATGCATATTGCCATCATCATTTAAGTAATTGATAATCTCTGTATCAGATAAATCATTGGCTTGAGTATTTTCAGTACATTTTTTACAGACCCATTGATCATTTTTAAGATTTCTTAGTTCCTTTTGTCTCAATTTGGTACATTTTTTATGAACATATAGTTTACAGACTTTACAGTAAATATGTTTATGACAGGTTTTGATTGTTTTGGAGCAGGACACACACACACCATGGGACACAGGCATAACACGAAATAATAAAAATAAAAAATAAAAAAGTGCTCACTGCACACAAAGAAAATTTAAAATGCCTTCGCGATATCATGCTTAGACAAAATTCAATATTTAGTGCTATGTTTAGTGATATGTTTAGTATGTCTACACCTCAGACAAGTCTTGTAATTAAATAAATTAAAAATAGCAACCTTCAAGAGGTGCCATTTTCAAAATGTTTGTACCACGGTGAGGACAACATGAATCAGTATTATATCATGTACCAGACCTGCCCTGTATGTTTTGCGTGGTACACTTTCAAATCATTGTATAACACACTCAGCTGCATACATTGTTATTTGATCTATTTTAGATCCGTGTTTCAATACAAGAACCTAGTTGACGCCACCGTGGTTCACACTATATTGGAAAATGACAGCTTCCAGGAGTATTTTTTTTTTCATTTAATTTACCAATTACAGGGATCCTGTTAAGTATATACAGTGAGATCATCTAACAAATGCCTAATAAAAAGTTAATAGCCTGACTATTCCCTTTAAGTAAATGGTAATGAGTTTAACTCAACATGGCTGCCATATTGAAAAACACAAGGACTGACACCAGATATTTCAAAATGTATGTCATATATGGATTTCTTGATCCTAAAAACATATAGTACAGACACAAAAATCCAGGTCAATATCATTTGAGCTAGGCATAAAGAAAAATGTCAATTTTAGTGCAAGTTGGCGGCCATATTGAAAAACACAATACTTGACAGATGTCATATTTGAATACCTTGGCATTCACAACCTGGGTATAGACATAAAGAAACAGTGTTATTAACCGAAATATATATGACACATTGAAATGTGATTGGCAGCCATTTTGAAAAATGGTCACCACAGCCGCCACAGGTCAAATCTGGCCGGGTGCCGTTTTGGAATAATTGGTTGTGGTCCATATTAAGCGTGTACCAAAAGCTATACTTCTATCACAAAGTGCACGATTTTGCACCAGACGATTATAACCCTCGGGACTAATGAGTAGCACAGGGCAAATGCCTTCGATCTTGGGGTTTGTGGCCGAGCACCCCATCTTGTGCCAGTAAATTTGTTCAAGATGTTTTTGCGTGGACACACTTTAATCTTCGTCTTCTTGATGTGGATAGTTTTCTGCATAATAAGGAGTAAGTTCATCCAAAGATGTGATGTTTTTTCCCGTTATCTTAACGGCCGGAGAACCACAATCTACCGCACGTAGGTATATTGCAGAACCGTACACACATTAACATGTGCGGAGTCTTGCCCGTCGCATATTAGAGTCCTTGCAAATTAAACAGCCAAAACACTACTTGTACGTTTCTTCTCATTTATTTAACATATATTTATGACTGCTGCTGCATTTTACATCCACTCTCAGCCACCTCCAGACAAAGACTGACTTTAAATTCTGTACTCAATATACAAGCCTTTATATTGACCAATCAGTGACTAGCTTTTGCACTGCATGTGCATCCATGTGCTTGTAGTGTTATATGGCCTCCATTTTTCTGATTAAACTTTTAAAAATATTATTTTCTCAATTTTATTTGAGAAAAGATTTCTCACGGGAAAAGCACTTTGTTTACTATAAAAGAGAGAAAAGGGGATTCCTAGAGTTTGTTTTTGCTAAGTGCACCTGTTTAGATTGCACAATAAGGGAAGTGGGGAATTCCCCAAGAATGCTAAACTTAAAAACTGAGTCAACTTGTTTATGCTTTTGGATCATAACATGTAAATTAGGGAATTCCCCCACAAAGTTATATATATGAAGTGATGTAATTCGGGTGATGAATTCCGATTGGTCAGCTAGTGTAAGGTTATGTTAATGCATGAGAGTGATGTAATGATTATTGTTAGAAAGGGGAGTCTAGCTGTGTGAAGTTAAATAGAACTTGTGACTGAAGGACTGAGGCCAGTAGTTGTAATCTGGAGCTATACAGTATAATTATAGCTAGTTTTACTCTACAATAATGGTAGATTTGAGTTCTACATCTAGTGCCAGGATTTAATATTTTGGATGCGCCGGAGCTTGATAGCTAAATTGTCTGCTGTCGTCTTTTTAAGCCAAAGAGCTTCAGTTTGGAATCTAAAAAGGGATTCCAGTTTGTGGTCCTATATGGGGACATTAGCGACAGACTGATGGGGTTATTACCTGGATTTTATTATGGTGAACATTGTTCCGTCGAGGGAAGCCCCGTGTCTTGAACTGCTGGACAAGATTACTTTCAGGACTGAGAAGATTCCTTGGAATATATTACCGTACATGAGTTTTGTATGAACTTGTGCGCTGTCTTTTGAGTTCTTCGCTGAGAGGACTCGCATCGTTGAACTGAACGCCCCTTTTGAACATTAAGTATCAAGCTTATATAAATTGTGTGTAATGTGTAATTTGATTATGTTAAATGTGTTGGACCTACCAAATTCTTGAACCATTACAAATCATTAAGAATCTTGTTTATTATATAAAATTCAGAACAATTGTGCACAGGCTCATTTATTTGTGTTTGAAAGGTATTCTGACCTTAGGCCGTCCAACGAGACGTCATAACAGACTTGGGGGCTCGTCCTTGGGGACTTGAATTGAGATAAATTTGAGCTTATTGTTCAGAAGTTTCACATTAATTGTGAAATAAATTGCAAACATTGTTCACATTTTGGCATACAAATTGTGTGTGTTTTAAACATGTCCTACCATTTGTAGTGTGGTTCAAGTTATTTTTGTAAGTTTTTGTAGACATACAATAACATGGAGTTTGATCAGAAGTGTTCATAGGGGCAAATAACTTGGAGAGTTTGATGAGCTGAGAAGCCTGAGTTAATGAAAAGAGCCAAGCAGTTAGGACTTGAAGCAAAACATTCTATGAGAAAGCAAGTCATCAAACTAGATTTGATTGAAAAATTTGTCGCAGGAGGATGTTTGGGATAGTTCATATTTGGAAAATATTTAAAAATGGTACAAAAATAGAAGAGTTTCTGGAACAGGGCAAAATGTTGAAGGAGCTTGAAATTCAAAAAGAGTAGAAAATAAAAAAAAGAGATGGAACTGAAATAAAGGAAATTGAAATGGAAAAAGAAGATTGGCAAGTTGAATTAGAAAAAGAAAAATTGGCAAATGCAAAAAAATTGCAACAAAAAGAGATGGAATTGCAAAGTGAGAAAGACAAAGAATTAGAAAAGGAAAAGTTGGAAAATGAAATGAAACAAAAGGAAATGATAATGCCAGATAAAACACAAGAGCTTGAAGCTCAACTATAGTTAGAAAAATTGAAACAACATGCTAGCTCATCAGACTCTTCTAAGCCCTCTGTTTTGATGGCGGCGAAAAATATTCGCTTTGGTTCCAAAATTTCAGGACCAAAGGTAGAAAATACTTCTCCACTTTGAGAAAATGCCAATACTTTAATGGCCCAAGGAGTCTTGTACCTTGTTACTACAGGCAGTGTTCATTGTAAAGCCCGAGAAATTATTCGGCCATGTCATTAGAATCAGATAGTGACTTATGATGAGGTAAGCAGGCAGTGCTCAATGCATATGGATTGGTGCCAGAGGCATATAGACAAAAATCAGGTCTTGTCAGAAAAAGGGTGACCAGACCCATGTTGAATTTGCCCGTGTAAGGACAATGTTTGATCGATGGCGTCTCTCAAAAGAAGTCGGCAAAATTTTGGTCAACTTAGGGAGTTTGATGTTAGTTTAAGATTTCAAACGTGTAACAATCCAGATATCACAACACATCTGGAATGAAAACACAATTGACGTTTTTTGCGTGAAGCAGCCGTAAAGGCCGATGATTATGCATTGACACACAATTAAGTCCTACTCGTATAGCCTAGCAAGAAAATACTTAGGTACAAGAAGTACAACAATAAGTCGGGTTCTAACAAGCGTCCATGGTGCACTCAGGAGGAAGAAAACCCAGTCAGGTTCCCTGACAAGGGGATTAATAAAACAATGGTGCTAATCAAAAGCATGGGCTGGGACCCATCACAGTCACAATTCCATCACTGTAAAAAGCCAGGACATACAATGTCAAGGTGTTGGGAGATACATGGTCTATCCACCCAAAATGAAGAAAGCCAAAAGTGAGTCAAAACCAATAGGTTGTCAGTTTACTTTGTAGTCACAAGTTCATTCTTCTGTTCATAACAAGAAATTCCAAAAAGGGGAATTGACAAAGAAAAAGTAAGGGATTACTCTAAGCTTTTGTTTTGGAGGGATTTGTGTCACGTTCAGGTGAATAGTTTAGATCCAAAACCATCTAGAATCCTGCGGGACCGTGCGGCGCCGTCCATGATAGTGGAAGATACCTTCCATTTGAATATTGAGAGTTTCCACAGGAACTATTGCATTGATTCAGGGATCGGTATGACTTGTATTAGTGTCCCTCTTCACAAAAATGAATTTGAAATCAGACTTGGTTTTCTGGAACTGTCACAATTGGTGTTAGACAAACTCCCAGTAAAAGGGGTTTCCATGTTGTTAGGGAATGATTTGGCAGGGGAAAAGTACTCCCAGAGCCCATAGTTTCCCCGTTGCCCTGTATAATAGTACAGTGGATAAATTTGTATGAGGAATATACATTTTCCCAGCATGTGCAGTACCTAGGTCAGTGACAGAAAAGCCTCACAGGAAAGTAGTGAGCAGGTGATGAGTTCAAAATACTCATACCATGAGGAAGAGGGTCGAGGATGACTTGGTCTCAAATTTAGAGGCTACTTTTCTCCTCTCAAAGTTTAGATGTTTGGAGGGCATCGTCCCTTTTTCAGGGGAGACAATTCCCTTTTAGTAAAATCCAGCCCTAGCACAACAAAGTGACCGGTAAACAATGAAAATCCACCGCTGATCATGATAGAGGTTAGGGACTGTAAGGAGACCCTTTAAGCCATGACACTGGTAAATGAGCAGCACAGTGACCCAGCGCTTAGGAAATTAGGGAGAGGCATGTCGCAACAGGAAGTCGAGCCATTCCTTTATGTTTCTACAAGCACCATGGTTTCCTCATGAGAAATGGCGGCCACCCGATGTACTTGTAGATGAATGGAAGGTTTGCATCACATTGTAGTGTCCAAAGGTATCACAATGGTAAGTGATAGGCATAGCCCACGATTGTCCCATGGCATGGGCACTTAGGTGTGAGAAAACACATGACAGAATTAGGAGTCATTTTTGTGGCCTACACTCAGAAAAGATGTGTCTGAGTATTGTAAGACTTGTCACACCTGTCAAATGGTGGGCAAGCCAATCAGAAAATTCCTACTCTCCCTTGCACAATACCAGCATTTGATGAGGCCATTTAGTAGGTGTTTAATAAGATGGCTAGGACCACTTCCAAGACGCAGTCAGGAATCAGTATTTACTGACTAACATCAGGTGTGCTTCCAACAAGATTCCCTGCGGCTAACCCTTGAAAAAATTTAGGGCACACAATTATGAAAGCTATAACAAATTTTTTCACCCTAGTATGCCTTCCAAAATCAATTCGTCTGATCAGGGATCAAATTTCAAGTGTCAGATTTTGTTCCAACAAGTGATGACTAGTTGGGAATTTCCCAGTACAGTTCTTCGCCAACCACCCAGGATCCCAGGGGGCCCTAGAAAGGTCCCACCAAACATTGAAGACAATGATCAAACCTATTGTTTTGAATTTCCGAGGGATTGGGATGAGGGGAGTTCATCTCATGTTATTTGCTACCAGGGCGCTGTACATAGTCATTAGGATTTAGTCCTTTGTTTGGTTTTTGGTCACAAAGTTAGGGTACCATTGAAACTACTGAAAAGAAAAGTGTTGGTGAAATCCTGATGTGAGCTATTTGTTTAGACTATGGTTCTCAATTCAGACACGGCTCCAAGAAGCCACCGATTGCCAACAAATCTCAACGAGCCAGGCAAATGAAAACATGGTATGACAAAAGTGCCAGGAGCAGAGTATTTGAGAACAAAGATTGAGAACCAGTGAGAGACCTTGACTATGTTGATCCAAACACCAGGTAGACGGAAAAGTCGACAATTATGTCACACCTACAATATGTTCAAAGAGTATTATGAAAGATATGAGAATGTTAAGCCTGCGTGTGTGGTTCCATCCAGAGTTAGTGATGCATGTACAAATGATGACATCACAGATTCAGAACCTGGAACAAACACAACTGTAAACACAGAAAATGATTATGGTGTCAAAGTGCAAAATTCTGACATACTTGCCATTTAGACAAGAAACTAGGTCATCTCCCAGAGAGGTCAGCAAGGTGAAGTTGAAAATTAATTCATGATTGTGAAACATTTTCCTGATGTACCCAGTGAACACTGTCCATAACCCTATATTGATGTAGGAGACTCCGATCCTGTAAAGCAACATCTTATAGGGTGATCCATCAATTGCAACATTCCGAAATGAGGTGAAATCATGTTAGACAATGGAATAGTAAGAGCAAAGCAATAGTGATTGGATTTCCCCATGTATTCTGGTTCCCAAACCTGAATGTTCATTTTGATTTGTCACAGATTTTCGAAAATTCACCTCTGTTCCAACTGACTCATATCCGATCCCACGGAATTATGATTGCATATATACAGTTTGTAAATGCAAATTTTGTTAGCAAATTTGATTGTTGAAGGGGTAAGTGGGCAAGTTCCCCTCACTGACCGTGCCCAAGAAATTTCAGCCTTTTTGGTACGCCTGATGGCCTATACAATACAAAAGAATGGCATTTGGTCTCAACATTCTGCTGCAACATTTCATAGATCATGAACAGTGTAGTTGCAGACATAGAACATTTGTGAAGCCTATGTCGATGATCTCCTTGTTTACAGTGAAACAGGGAAGAACATGAGACAGCTCCATCATTGTTTGAGAAATCTCCGGCAGGTTTGACTGTGAATCTGTAAAAGTGAATTTTCCATCAAATGTCACGTACTTAGGCATATGTAGGACAAGGGCAAATTAGGCCAATCACGGCAAAAGTTGAAGCACTTGAGAAAATGTCCCCACACCACAAAGCAAGATAGATCTCATGAGAATTTCCTAAGGTATGTCGGGTATTACAGAAAATACTTGTCCCCATTTCTCAGAAATTGCATGTTCGCTGACCAACCTTCTGAGGAAAAACGCAAAATTTGTGTGGTCCGACAATGCCAAAAAGCGTTTGAGAAAAACAAGTCTATTTTGATGATGCGCGTTTTGATTGCGCCAGACTCAGAAACAATTCAAGTTGGCAGTTGATGCCAGTGGTGTAGGCTGTGGTGGAGTTCTCATGGAAGCTATGAAAATGATGTAAATCATCCTGTATGTTATTACTCTAAGAAGGTTTTGAAAACATCAGAAAACTACTCAACAATGAGAAAGAATGTCGTGCAGCGATTGTCATTGCCAAAATTTTTAAGTGTACTTGAGTACAACAGTGCACCAGTTCTAGTGTACACTGATCACAATCCGTTGACTTTCATCCAAAGTGAAAAACAGAAACAGAGACTTGTCAGCTGGAGTTTTTAACTCTCAATATACAATCTGGACAAAGACATTAAAGGAAAAGAAAATGTCTTGGCAGGTGCCTTGTCCAGAGTCTGCCTAAATTTTTTTCAGAAATTTAGTATTACAATTTTATGTAAGATTGACTGAAGGCAGCAATGCAAAACGCACTTACACTAAAAATGTGTAAAATTTGCCCTGTTAAAGTTAAACTGTATGTAATTCGCCACATAATGGTTAAAGGTTTTAAGCCAGATTTTTGGAAAATGTTCATTTATTCCATTTTCTTTTTGAGGGGTAGGAGTTATATGGCCTCCATTTTTCTGATTAAACTTTTAAAAATATATTGCTAATTTTTATTTAAGAAAGATTTGCACGGGCAAGCATTTGTTTACTATGAAAGAGAAAAGGGGGATTCCCTAGAGGAGTTTATGCTAAGTGCACCAGTTTAGATTGCACAATAGGGAAATGGAATTCCCAAGAATGGTAAACTTAAACTGAGTCAACTTGTTTATTTTTTGAGATCAGAACATGTAAGTTCAGGAATTTTCCCACAAAGTTATATATAGAAGTGATGTAATTCCGGGTTGATGATTTTATTCCGATGGTTCAGAAAAATATGTAAGGTTATGTTTATACATGAGAATGATGTAATGATTATTGTGAGAAATGGGAGTCTAGCTGTGTGAATTAAATAGACTTGTGACTGAAGGACTGCGGCCAGTTAGTTGTATCTGGGCTATACAGTATAAATGCTCTTAGTTTACTCTACAATAAGGGTAGATATTAGTTTCACATCTAGCCATGATTTAATGTTTTGGATGCCGCCGGAGCTTGTAGCTAAATTGTCTGCTGTCGTCTGTTTAGCACAAGAGCTTCAGTTTTCGGAATCAAAAAGGGATTCCAATTTTGTGGTCATATATGAGGCCATAGCGGGACAGACGGATGGTGGTATATTACCTGGATTTTAATATTGTGGAACATTTGTCGTTGAGGGAAAGCCCGTCGTCTTGAACTGCTGGACAGATTACTTCAGGACTGAGAGATTCCCTTGGAATATATTACCGTACATGAGTTTTGTATACTTGTGCGCTGTCATTTGGAGCCTTCGCTGAGAGGACATAGCATCGTTTGAACTGCAACGCCTCTTTTGACATTAAGTATCAGATATATAAAGTTGTGTGTATTGGTAATTTTGATTATGTTAGTTTTGGACATACCAATTCCTTGAACCAATTACAATCATTAAAATCTGTTTATTATATAAATTCCGATCCTTGGCAACAAGGCTCATTTATTTGTGTTGAAAGGTATTCTGACTTAGGCCGTCCCCTAGACACGTCATACAGTAGTAAGCGCTAAACCAGTAAATTCGAAAATATAAACTGTGCATTTTGTGATACATTTTTGTTTTATTTTGTATAGCAGATCCTGACTGAATCCTCGTTTTTATTTCTCCAAGTGATGCACCCTACCGGGATAATCGTCATTTGAACACAAATGATAAAGACCACTGTGCCAGTTTTTCTCTCGAATGTTCACGAAACTAAGGTATAAGATGTGTAGCATCATTGTGGGATTGAAGTTTTTCAACAAAAGAATATTGTAGAGATCAGATTAATGCACTGAACTAATCACTATCATTTATGTTTTCAACAGTGAAAGCCCCATAAATTATTCTGTGGGGAATGAGCTGACCCACTCTCGGGACATGAATCACTAAATTCCTGTAAATTTTAGCGTGCTGAAGACTAAGGGGACAGCCACAAGACTCTGTTTATGGTGATAAATGTGTTGACAATCAGGCGCGGATCTAGGGAGGTGGCGGGGCGCGCGCCTCCCGTGATTGCTGCAAAAGCTTTGCAAAATCAGCTCATTTTGACAAGTTTCAGCCTTCACACCCGGTAATTTTGACGTTTTTAAATCCTGGATCCGCCCTGACAATGCTTTAATGATAGGGCGTACCCCCGCCCCCCATAACCACTTCCTCCAGATGCCAAGAAGAACAAAATGATGTACTCATTGTTAAACAAGAACAATAAGGAAAGGATGGTTAGTGTTCTAAGTCTTCAGTTTACTTTCAACGAGGTTGTTGCTTCAATGGGTTCTTCTTTCTGCTGAAACCTGAAATAAGCCAGACAACCAGACTGTTTGGATTGAATTTTCCAATGTTGCATATATTTTTTGTGCGATTGTGACATTATAAATTTGAAAGTATGTTTATCACAAGGAGCACACTTTAAATTCGATTTAATTTTCATAAAGTATGTCTTGAAGTTGATTTCAATTTTCAACTCTTTGTACGGGTTATCCCGAAACTGGGCCAACGTGTTTTTGAAGTTCTCAGATAATTGACCTATTTTGAACCAGACCGCCAACTTACCCAATTAAAAATTTCTATGAAAGATTGAACACCCCCCCCCCCCAAAAAAAGTTAACTTCCAGTGAGAGAATACGATTTTTGCACGACAATCTTTTGCTTTATATTTTTTTAACATTTGTAATGTTCCACTAGTTGATTTTGGGTAACGTTATATGGGCTAACCATAATAGGTGACTTAGAACCGAGTCACTAAGTATCATGATTACTTCGCATTTCTCCTCCCGTGGCCAAGCAAAAATATCGCCTAAGACCAGAACCTTTCAATCCCACAGAAAATGAACAAAACTAACATAACTAAAAGTGGCCAAAATATCAGTAAGAACCATGTATGCTCAGCTAAGTTAAACGTTATTTTAACTTCACCAAAATGCATCGAGATTTAAACTAGGTACGGGGCTGTATTTTCATCAAGTGCACGGCTCACTGCACTGTCCAGTTGACAACAGCAATGGTGCATATCATTCTCGCCCAGTTCGTGCAGCGCCTTAAACGCTGAGGAAAGGCATGATACACTTTGTGCGCTCAACCCTCAAAACAGAATGAGGCCTTTTATACACTCAAATTAGCGTCTTTAAATAACAACGACGTTACTTGTGTTTAAAGTTTCCGTTTACGCAAGCAAATGGTTCAAAATATTTAAATGCGTTTTGCTTAAATGCAATTTAAAATTACGACGATTTTAAGCTAAAATTGTGTTTAGCTAAACAAGTTTCTGGAATACGGGCCAGAGAGTCCACATTATCTCAAGTATACTTTCTGAAAAACACTAATTTATTGATCCAAACGTTTGTCTTGGGAAAGCTGCAGTTCTGTTGTGGTTATCTTCTCCTTAGATGCCTTCTTATAATTAGAGACAATTTCACCTATTGTGTACAAATATGGGTTGATGCCAGAATTTATGGGTAGGACAAAGGTCACACACCATGCATATACTGACGGGGGCAGGGTAATTACTCTCGTTTGTACCAATACACCAAGGACGATAACCGGCAGCCAACATGATAAGTCGGTTGCTACTACAGCTGTCACTTTAGTCGTTAGTCGAATTTGTTCGTTCAATTCTCGAGTTCGTCCAGATTGTTTAGATGATCTTTGAACTGCTTTCACTATCTCCAAATAGCAGGCAAGTACAATCACGTAACATACACAATTGAGTCCAAGGAAAATTGCAGATGAGAAATACATACCCCTAGCAAGCCCTTCATAATTAGTAATAAAAATGGTTTTGTTGAACGTCAGTTGCAAATTACCGGCATCCTTTATGAATTCATCAGTGGAGTAAATTTTAGTCAGTGACAACGGCAGACCAATGCAAACATGCGAATTATCGTAAAATTTGAAATTTCTTCCAGATAATGCTGATGGAATAATACCTAAAGCAAGTGCAAAAATCCATGTAAATAAACTTGTTAACATTGTCGATGATTTTCCTAATTTCCTTCTAGAGTAGGGGAATCTAATACTAATAAACCTATCAATGCTGATGAGAGTCACAAAGAACACTGAAGCTTCACTAGATATTATTGATAATGCTCCAGCAATTCTGCAGGTAATGCTCGATCTCCATGTTTCAGATTGCATTGGGAAGTATTTTCCAAAATAGATATCAGCAAAAGCAATGATCATCATGTAGATGCCCATTAGTAAATCAGAGGCGGCCAGGTTGCTGAGAAATAACGCCTGTACCTTATTTGCTTTAGAGTTCTTTCGCGATCGCCAAATCAAAACAAATATATTTCCACCGAGAGCGTTCAGACCGATGAGCCACATCATTGATACTAAAACCCTGTCTGACAACAACCTATCACATGTGAGATACGGTGACCGTTCATTTGCTGCACTGCAATTGACACCAGCTGGGGCATAACACTCGCAAATCTCATGTTGGCTCACATACATTTCTACAGTTGCAGAAACACTAGAAAAAGAATCACCATCAATCATCTTTAATATATTATTTCTTAGGTTTAGAAAATTTAAGGCACTTAGGTTATTTAAATTTGGAATGTCGTTTAACTTATTTCCTGCCATATCAATCAAATTGATGTTGACGGTATCGTCAAATATGTGAGGATCTAGCTTTGTAAGCCGGTTTGTAGACAGGTAAATTATCTCCAGATTTGTTAATCGTCGCAGTATATCTGTTCCAAGCCTCTCTAATCTATTATCGTGTAGAAACAATGATTTTAAACTTATTAAGCCGTTAAATAAATCTCCAGGCAACTTTATCAAATGGTTGCCAAAGATAGAAAGCACTTGTAAATTGTTCAAACCGTGGAAAAGACCACCTTCCAAGGTAACCAATGAATTTCTATATAGAAAAAGATATTCTATATTCCTTAGTCCACGAAATAACCCAACTGGTAATCCGTCTAGGCCATTATTACCTAGCTCAAGCGTAATTAGGTTTCCAAGATTCTGGAACATGCCCACATTCAATTTGATCAATTTGTTTTTTGGTATGTAGAGGAAAATCAAATTTATCAGTTCCTGAAATAGTTTTGCAGGTAGTGCAGATAACTTGTTCTCTATCAGATACAAAAAGCTTAGTTTTCGTAAATTCTGAAATAATTCGGCATTCAATGTTATCAATTTATTTTCAGACAGGTTCAATTCTCTCAAATTGTCTAATCCTGAAAAGGACGCAACTAGTAGTGAACTCAACAAATTGTCTTGCAAGGAAAGAATTCTGAGCTGTGCCAAGTTCTGAAATAACCTCGAAGGTATTGTAACCAATTGCATTCTATAGATGTACAGCTGTTCTAGACCACTCAATCCATTAAATAACCCAAGTGGTAATTCAGTTAAGTTATTTGTGTTCAGTGACAAATGCGTTATTGTGTCCAAACCTTGAAATAAGTCAGCATTCAATGCCAGCAATTGGTTTCTATCGATATGCAATGTATTCAAATTTCCCAAACTACTGAACAATTCATCTTCTATTGTAATCAATCGATTGTTGTGCAATGTTAGATTTGTTAGTTTACTTAGATCCTCAAATAGTCCCGAAACCAATGTAACCAAGTGGTTTCCATGCAGAAATAGAATTTCTAAATTCCTTAATCCTTGAAACAATCCAAGTGGCAATGTGGCCAAAGTATTGTCATTGAGACCAAGATAGCCCAGCCTGACCAAACCGTCAAACATTGAATCACTTAGTGCTGTCAACTTATTTCCATTCAAATATAGTTCATTAAGATTTCTCAACCTCCAGAATAAACCCTCTTGCAACGTATTCAACCTGTTATTGTACAACGTTAGATACATTAATCGCCCAAATCCATAAAACACACCATCAGCTAATGTCGCCAACTCGTTTTCATGCAGAGTCAATATAATCAGATTTTCAACCCCTCTGAATGAGCCATTTTTTAAAGTCGATAACCTATTGTTGCTTAAGTCAAGTTCGCTTAGCCAGCCTAAATTTTGAAATATCCCATCAACCAACGTGGCCAATTCGTTTCCCTCCAGGTAGAGTACATCAAGATTATCAAGTTCCAAAACCAATTCATATGGTAAGATACTCAAATAATTTTCAGCTAAAGAAAGGTAAATTAGATTATTTAAACCTGCAAACAACTTTGCATCTATTACAGCCAACTTATTGTCAGTCAGATCAATTTCAATCAGATTTACCATATCCCGAAATAATTCAGGCGGCAATGTACTCAAATTATTTCGAGCTAGAAAAAGGTAAGCTAAAGAGCTCAGGTTCTGAAATAATCCACTTTTTAATGTCACCAATTCATTGCTGTCCAAGTAAAGCTCTCTTAGATTTCCTAACCCCCGGAACAATTGGGATGGCAATGCACTTAGACGATTACCATTTAAATGAAGGACAATAAGACTCTCCAATCCCTGAAATGACCGTATATTCAACAAATTGAGCATATTAATTTTTAAGTGCAGTGCTTTTAGATTCTTTAGGCTCACAAACAATCTCTCTGGTAATGTACTTTAACTTGTTGTGTTCAAGATCAAGATACATTAGTTGACTTAATCCTTTGAACACACCGGCATCTAATGAATTCAAATGGTTTCCATACAGATCCAAATCATTCAGGTTTTCTAACTCCAAAAACAATTCTTTTGGTAATTGACTCAATCTATTAAAACCCAGTCTAAGATGGTATAGCATAACTAAGCCGTGGAACACACCCACATCCAAGGTAACCAGCTGGTTTTCATGTAAGTGAAGTTTTTGCACATTTTTTAACCCCGAAAACAACCCAGCGGATAATTCTCTCAGCATATTATTGTTAAGAAATATTACAATTAGTGAGTTCAAATCTTGAAACAACCCAACATCCAACGTGGTTAAGTGGTTTATTTCCAGGTGCAGTTCTCTTAAATTCCACAATCCCAAAAGTGACCCCGCTTGAATCGATTGCAGGTTGTTCTTCTCAAGAAAAAGATGTGTCATTTTACGCAACCCATGAAACACATCCGCTTTCAATGTGAACAGGTTGTTATTCTGCAAGTGCAACGTACTGAGCTTCTCCAAGTTCTCAAATAATCCAAGTGAATCCGTACTACTCTGAAATAATCTAACATTAAGTGAAACCAACTCGTTTTTATCTAGGTACAGTTGAGTCAAATTTCGTAGATCTCGAAATAGTTCTGCTTCTAAAAAATGCAACTTATTTTCATAGAGTGACAGTATATTCAAAGTATATAAACCCCGAAACACTCCAGCATCAAGCGCAGATAGTTGATTTCGGTTGAGCCATAATCTAAGCAGGTTACGTAACCCGTTAAATACTCCCTCTTTTAGCTGCATTAACTGGTTGTCAACAAGAACTAACACTTGCACATCGCCTAATCCGATAAATGAATTAACCTCTACATTTACTATGTTATTGAATCTAAAATCTAACCCAAGTATATTAGTATGGTAAGTAATTAAGATTTTGGTTCTGTGTGGATAGTTTTCGATACATTTAAATTTTGCCTCTCTGTTACCCAAAGTAGTATTACAATCTGGTGAAAACAGGTTAATCCGACACATATTTGGATTTATGCAAGTGATTTGATCGTCATATCCTGTAATATTATAACAATGTGATGTTTGGTCTATGTCTGAACCACCTTCGTGACTGTTTTGAAGCAATTCAGGGCATGTTCGAATGCTTTCTGAAACCAATATGTCAGCGATCAAAAGTTCTACTTTACCTTGCAAAGTTATTGTAAGATTCTTGTGCAGAAACGTGGCACTGCATGATTTAGCTTGACCGCGAACCACCAGGAAGTTCTTTGAACAGCTAGCATGGTTAGCAAAATTTTGTTCTCGCTCGATATAGAGAAAAAAGGTTCCATAGGAATTGTTCTGGTCTGGTATCTGTAAAACTGTATTGAATTCCAGTGATGCAATAGCTTTAACACTGCAGGTATAATGTGAACTTCCACGAATGGAGAATCTTCCTTCACTGACTTTGTTTAGAATGCATTGTTGGATATCGTTGACTGAAGTATCCCAAAGTGGTTCCACCTGTAAATGTGCTGCAATGATTCTTACGGCGACAAGGAGGATGATCAGCAAGACCTTCCGTACAGAAGTAAACGATAAATGGGCAGCCATGTTGACTGAGTTAACAATTGATTATTATTTTACAAAATATATTTTTTGAAATAACAAACTTGGTATTTAATATAGTCAATCGTCAATGCCACCAGACTCTTTGAAGGATGCAGTCTTCTACATTACTACTGTAGTCCTCTGGGTAGCACATCTGGCTAGTCCTCAGAAGGACAAGAATCAAAATAGTGAGCCAACTATATGTCACGAGCTAATCGAATCACACTCAATTAATACGATAATGATAAGGAATACTGGACGGATCTCAATACTTCACCAAAACCTTCATTCTTTGCAGTGGTTGATCAAATATTAAATATCGCTTCACAATATTGATTATAAACATTTGCAGTCGCTGTGTTTATAGATATAGTTTCTTTTTATAGAACAAACAATGGGAGTCTAGATAGATGCTATGCATTTTTTTAAAACTTTTCTTTCACTTTTGATATGGTTGTAAATGAAGGAAGGTGTTTGTGCATGGGGTTGTTAACCTGTTCGACTCGGTATATTTGACGCATGTATTATGTTGTCATGCCAACGCTAGAAACGTTGATTGTTCTTTGATCAACCGAAGTTTTTATAGCTTCAGATGTAAGAGTATCGAATGATTGCAGATAAAAGGCGACAGGGCGCTATAAATAATTTTAAAATGTCTGAATTCGCAATCAAAATTTGTTTCTTCATTTCAGATCTCCCACCTCCTTTTTCAGATACCTGCAAAGGCAAACAGAATAATATTTTCGACTCCACCATGTAACATATTTATTTTGGCAATTTTTTACATAATTGTAAGTATTTTCTATCATTAAATTGATCTAATCGTAAACGTCACCTCACTTCACCTAGGCTCTATAGCACTTATTAATAGATGTAGCCATATTCTGCGATCTTGTACTCCACTGTTGTGTTTATTTGCTTGTTTGATCATTTATTCTTTACCCTGGGTCGATATTCCAAGGAAAACTGAAGTATTCTTCTATTTCTCCATATGGCCCACTCTCTTAGTCTAGCGAATATAGTCTTCATGTAACGTACGTGCCCCGCCCATTTCCATTTAGCTTGTTTGATTCTTCCCAGTATGTACTTCCCACTGACATCGAATATGTATTACGCCCCACAAGTTTTGTTTCTGATTTCAATCTTTCCGAATTTATCATGAGGTGTAGGTACCGGTCTTTCAATGGCGCTTGGGTGGTGGTTATTAGTTCTGCCCAGTTTAAAATAGTACGGGCTATATTAAACGTTTTGATCAAAAACGGAATGAGATACCAAATCTGAATGCGGGGGGGGAGTGGAAATTAAGAGAAAAATATAACATTTGCAAATATGAATGTCTGCCGGAGACCCGCTGTTGCGTGTGGCCCCGGGAGAGGGGCAAAGTTACTATGGGGTCAAATGTTTGAACTGCACTAAATCTAATGAATATAGCTCAAATTATTCCTTAGGTAACCAGGAGTAAAAAAGTCAATTGGGTCACATGCGTGTGGTGCCTCCTTTCCCAGATATTTGGGAAATAGGCTAAAGGTCATTTGTTTATTCAAGAAAGGTCACCCTTTGCAATACCCAGATTTCTTTGTAAAAAAAAAATCAAAACATTTATTTAATGATACTGATTCAAAATATGTTGTTTTTTTTATTTTGCATAGGGTTGGTTCCCTTTAATAGGGAGTGGCATAATGTCCCCATCCCCATAGAGTCCTACAGGGAATTGTTACCCCCTCCCGTTATAACAATAAGAAGATGCCGAAAGTGCTAAAGCATTTCATATTTGGAATCAGTATCATTAAATATTTAATTTAAATATTTTTACAAAGCTGATGACAACATGCTTTTCAAGTTTGGTGAATGCTGGCAGTAATGTCAGCATCCTTGTTCCAGAAATTGCCACAAACTGCCACAAACTGCCACGTCCCTCCCTGGAACTCTTCCTGTTTTTACTGTTTTTACAGAATGTAAACATCCAAATTGTTTTCAAACTCGTGGAAGTGACTTCAGTAAGGGTCATTTTCATTATGTCATTTTTTCCATGCCATTATGTCCCTTTAAACTGTTAAATATACGATGTAAAGTAATAATTAAAATATATGCCTGAAATAGCCGCCATTTTGCATTTCAAGGTCAAGACTAACATTTGAACTATTAAAAGTTGCAAAATTGAATTTGTCGTGCACGAAAACATATAATTAGGCACTTACATCTTTAAAATCGGTTAATATTAACAATTTGACCTTGACTGAAAGTGCATTGACCTTTGGACCTTTTTGGCCATAGCGTCCTCATTTGAATTCGGATCTATAACAACCTATTCATTTTTAGATTCCGTATGATAAGGCGAGTAATTTGACATGCATATTAATTCAATTGCGACAGTTCTCAATTTTTACCCCCGTGTTAACTTTGTTTGCCCCTTCCCCCAAATGCCGGAACATTGAAGCGGCAAGCCCAAGTCAAAAACCTTCAACATCGATCAGGGAACCCGAAGACGCCTTCAAATCTTTGTCTCCAGAGTTTGGTCACGGGATCTACAGGCTGGTCTTCTACTATTGGGCCTATATCATGCTACCACGTGCATCTATGTACAAAATATGAAACAAAATCTTCCGCGGCGTTGTTCAAGATTGATGCATGCATGCAGTTTATTCCGTACAAGTCTGATGAATTCATCAGGGTCACTAGTGACCCAGAGTCGCTAATTGTCACAACCCTGCGTTTTTCATGTTCCTGTGCGCTCTGAGTTCTTCAGAAGATTTTTCGCCTTATAAGAACAATTATTATTATCATTATTATAATGCAGTGTACAGCACGTTCGGTATCACTGGAAACCGTTCATTCGTGGCACAAAATTGCATCCCGGCGTAGAAGTAATTATAGTCGCGGCGTACTCACAGTCCCGACTACAACGGTAAGGAATAGGGCACTCAATTCAGTTGACTCTTCACGCAACATTAGATTCATGCTTTGTTCCGTTATCGTCTATGGAGCCCGGACTATGGCTCTCGCCGGACTATAGCTGCTTTCACACCGGCTCCCAAAGTCCATAGGGCGCACACCACTAAATCCTTCCACGATTGGAGTAATGCGTATATCGATTGCATCCCTTGCCCCCGGGACCCGATATCTCCTGCATTCTACCGACTTAAACCACAGAAGCCGACAACATCCCGCTGAGCTATTGTTATGAGTGTCATTGTTCAAATAATAGTCTCTACAACAGACTTTAGTAGGCGTCTGTGGAAATTTGATATTCGGGTTTAATTATAAGGTTTTAAAACAAAAATATGTGACCGATTAGAAGTTTTTTTCTGTTGAACGGTTTCGGGTGGTATAAAAGGAACCATTTTAGACAAAAAAATTCCTATACGGTCATCGATTTTTCTTGGGAAATACGAAGTAAATGTCTGTGTTTTGAAATGGCAGCAGTGCGTGACCTGATGTTGGTGTAATCCATGCACGTGCAGCGGAACTTTGGGAAGACTTTGCTGGCTGCTGTGGACTTAAACCTCGTTATACCACCCATCTGTCTATTGTGTTCTCCATTGAGTGCTGTATGCATCGTTTGTTTCAGCACTGTACCCAAATGGCCTCGTATACAAGGTCACGGTTTATTCCGTACATGTTGCTATGGTAGCTAGGGCACTCTCTCATGGGGGACACTCAGTTTCTTAAAAAAAAAAAAAAAAAAAAAAATATGTGACCGATTAGAAGTTTTTTTTTTCTGTTGAACGGTTTCGGGTGGTATAAAAGGAACCATTTTAGACAAAAAAAATTCCTATACGGTCATCGATTTTTCTTGGGAAATGCGAAGTAAATGTCTGTGTTTTGAAATGGCAGCAGTGCGTGACCTAATGTTGGTGTAATCCATGCACAGCGGGACTTTGGGAAGACTTTGCTGGCTGCTGTGGACTTAAACCTCGTTATACCGGTGTCATAAACTACCGTGTCCGCGCGACTGAGTGTCCTACCACCCATCTGTCTATTGTGTTCTCCATTGAGTGCTGTATGCATCGTTTGTTTCAGCACTGTATCCAAATGGCCTCGTATACAAGGTCACGGTTTATTCCGTACATGTTGCTATGGTAGCTAGGGCACTCTCTCATGGGGGACACTCAGTTTCTTTACACCGGATCCAGGGCGCCGGTGTTGCATTTGATTTGTGCGTAATCCCCTGATACTCATTTTTCTGCAACACGAGAGCACGAACTGAATTCTCCTTACTGATGATTTATGTGCCGCGCCGTGAGTATTCGGCACAAGCCGTTTTGAATTGGTTGCCAATGGCAATTAGTAGTCATGCGCTAGTTTCGCAAATAGCTCAAACTACGAAAGCGGTGAGGAACAAAAGAGTTATTTTTATTATGGTGCCTTCATGATAATTATATTTTAATGTTGTAAAATTTTTCTGAAATGCTTAAATCATTTTTTTTAATTAAAACAAATCCATTGTGTAATTGGAGTGAGAAAGCTACCCGATTATTATACCGTATATCAAATTGCGGTAGACTGATGTCTTTAAACCAATGCGAATGTAGGTTTTTGTGGATTTTGATCATGAATTTCTGTGACGTATTTAAAAAAATAGATCCACAACGCGTTGCGGCAATACGTTATGACCCTTGTGGCCTTCACAACGCGTTGCAAGCCTTCGCAACGCGTTGTAAGCTTCACAACGCGTTGTGAAGGCAATAAGGGTCACAACGTATTGCCGCAACGCGTTGTGAAGGTTTGCAACGCGTTGGGAAGGTCGCAACGCGTTGAGATTTATATTTTTTGAAATACGTCACAGAAATTCATGATTTTGATTGGCCAACACAGCAACGCGTTGCTGAAATGTCGCAACGCGTTGTGAGAAAGTCACAACACGTTGCGGCAATTCGTTATGACCCTTATGGCGTGTGGTCCTTCGCAACGCGTTGTGACGCTTGCAACGCGTTGTGAAGCTCGCAACGCGTTGTGAAGGTTTGCAACGCGTTGCAAAGTATCTAGCAACGCGTTGTGGGTCTATTTTTTGAAATACGTCACAGAAATTCATGATTTTGTTTGGCCTACACCGCAACGCGTTGCCGAAATGTCGCAACGCGTTGCTACTTTCTCGCAACGCGTTGCGGCAATACGTTATGGCCTTTATGGCTTGCGATAGAGGTAGGCCTAGGGATTCAATATTTTGTTAACACTTAACTGCGTAAGGGGTTTGCACTTCCATCAGTGCATAAGGGGGGGGGGGCTGCTAGGGACCCATTCATTATATAACCACTTTCCCAAAGGAATTTTTAGATGAAATCCACCACATGTTAGACGGATTCAAAGACATCAACAATTAAAAAATAAAAACTGAAAAAAAAATGTTCAGTAAGAAAACTAGGGGCAAAACATTGATTTTAATTTTGCGTCAAATGTGCGAAAAAGACACTAATTCGTTTTTGCATTTTCTACGGCACTGATCCACCTAGACTTTTGTTGATTGCTTTAATTTGTGAAGGATGAACTATATTTAACATATTAAGCACCAAATAGATATGTCTCGTGCAATTTTATGATTTTTTTAGGTTTACTTGTATAATTACCATAGGTTCTACAGTAAATCGCTATACGATTGTATATAAAAAAATAGTATGACACCATGGCCTACTCTACTTTCCAAGAATTTTTTGGATTAATTATACGTTGTTTATGTCATTAGGGTGTATGGTTTATGTGAAAATCAGAATCCGGTAACTCTCATTAAGTTTTAATTTTGGTCATGGGCACTTCCTTTAGTGCATAAGGGGGGGGGGGCTCCTAGGGACCCATGCTAATAACGCAAAAAAACACGACCGCGATGGATTGAATTGTCTTTGCACCAATGCCCAAAGCGAAACTAAATTGGTTAGACAAAACAAAAAAATTATAAACCAAATGATATTGCGAGTGAAAATTAAAACGCCGTCGTCTTCGAAAAACAAATCCTAACAGTTTTCAGTCTGGAAAAATATGAAAATTAAGAGGGTTATTGTACTATTGTTAAGAAAGAAATTAAAGTTTGTCAAAATTAAAGGCGTTGGAAATGTAACCTTAATGATATTGCGCAGGATGAACATTAAATTTAATGATTGATTTATTTTTAAAAAAGACGAACACTTAAGTGACCAGGGTGTTTTACATTACGGGTTTTTTAGGTTTTGCCCATGGGGGGCATGGAACCCCTAAAGAAAATCCATTTACATTAAAGAATACCAACAGCGAGGGTCATAAGACTACACCAAATCGGCAATAAATAAAAAGTATTTCATTATTTGGGCTGTAAAATAGGGGGAACATTGTTGTTTTTCAAAACACGCAACAATTGGGCAAAAGGACGGAAAATTCCCAAATGAGGCTTGCCTTAATCAAAATCAACACGTTGAAAAATTTATGTTATATCAGCTAGAAACCCAAATTACATAAACTTTTCATCTTAGACAATCCTGGATTTTTTCACGGGTATTGCAAAATACCGTCATTTTCCAATAGTCAGTAAACAAGTAATAGGCATCCTACTAAAATCAAAGTAAAATGTATATTGAATGATCCAATCCGTGTTTTTTAACATCCTGTTAAAAAACACATTTTGTTTTTGTGGTATTAGGTCAGTGATCTAGTTTTATTCAGTACTGCGGGACTGATTATGTTGGTCGGACTGAAGTGAAAGGGATTAAAATGAAGATGTCCCCCCCAACAAAAAAAAAAAAAATACCCACAACAAACAGATTGAATGAGAGGGCGAAGATAAGCACCAACACAGTCGTAGAGTGGTCAAAGCGATCTACATGGTGATGTTTTGTATAACAATTACCCGTCAAAACTTTCTTGAGTAATTCATGCTGGTAACGGTAGGAGTCTATTTAAAGGTGTTCCCGCACGCGTGTGAGCTTTGACGCCTTAATGTGTGTACGACACCAAGTTTTGTAGTAGGCGAGCAAGCACTTAGTAAAGGCAAAAATATTATGCAATTAATATATAATATTAAAAAAAAAAAAAAAAAAAAAAAATGAATATTGATATTCAAAGTATTAAAGATTGCTATTATCTATTTGTAGAATTAGAGGGGTCATTGTGAGGTTGATGAAATATTTGTCACCAAAATTTGTTAATTTTCGGAAAATTGGTTGTTTCAGAAAAATTAAAACCAAGAATCAGGATTTGCGGTAGCAAAATCACCAAAATAAAACTACAGAGATTTTACTAGAGGACGATACATTTTGTGTTGCTCTTCCGGTTGTTTTTTTTTCACCCCTAAATTTGGGGTCAATTTTAAAACTGGCGTGTAATGTTAAGCAAAAATTCAATGGTGGCTCCTAACACGGATTTTACAGGAAAAAAAAATTAGGGAATATTAAAATTACAATTTAATTTTTAATTGGCATCACTTGCAACCTTAGGAAATCAACGGAAAACGCCGTTCCCTTAATCACGGAACTCAAAAAATTAGTTTCAGACCCTCGTTGCATTTTGACCTATTTCTAATTTTGCATCAAATATAAATGAGTAATGCGACAGATTACATCTTACATCAATCACTTTTAGAAGATTAGAAATAAGTTATTTTCCGAGTGATGACCCTTATGTATTTTCGGAAGTAAGGACCCTTCGGAAAAAAAAAACGACGTCATGTTGTTTTCGGAATAATGACCTTATGTTATTTTCGGAGTAACGGACCTTCGGAAAAACGACACCGTCATGGTATTCGGAGTGATGAACCTTATGTTATTTGCGAGAGTAACGACCCTTCGGAAAAAAAAACGGAACCGTCATGTTATTTTCGGAGTTATGACCTTTTATGTTATTTTTCGGAAGTCAGTAACGACCCTTCGGAAACAAAACGCAGTTCATGTTATGTTCGGAGTGATGACCCTTATGTCATTTTCGGAATAACGACCCTTATAATATTTCGGAAAGTAAAAGTTAGTAGAAAGTTAACGTAATGGCCCGTATGTTATTTCGAATAATGACCCTTCGGAAAATTGACCGTCATAGTATTTTCGGAACTCCCGGACCCTTCGAAAATGAACCCTCGTGTTTTTTTTTCGGAATAATGACCTTCGGAAAAAAATAACCTTTCGGAATAAGACCCTCGTGTTTATTTCGGAATAAGACCCTTCGGCAATAAACGACCTTCGGCAATAAGAATAGGCACCGAAATTTCCCCCTCCTGGATTCCGCCACACTTTCACGAGGGGCCACCCCGCTAAATTGTAATTAAACCTCCAAAGAAGGACAAATCCATGAGAAATGTGGCTTGTCTCTCCACGGTCACGGAATTGCCGCAAATGACCCAACTAAATGGCTACTTTTAATTAGCTAAGGGTCCCTCTAATATTAAGCAATACCCAAGTTTTCCCAGTGAGACCGTACGTAGCTGTATGCTGATCACGGAAGATTTTGTTTATATTGGTACATCGATGCATTTTATGATTTGGTAGCATGATATAGGCCCAAATTTAGCAAGGCAAATGGGAAAAAGCCGCTTAGGCTTTTCTAACTGAGATTACACGGAAATGGGCCTAATCTCCCATTTAAACAACGTTAAAGAGACATCGTCTCTGATGTAATCAGAACTTGCCTACCACGATCTGGAATATTTTATGTGATAGCCACATGTTAATAATCGATGGAAGTTTTGCAATACACCGTGTTCAAAAAGTACGTTCCTCCCGCTAGGAAACATTTTAACGGATTTTTTAAAATTAAACTTACCCAATTAATTTGATATTAATTGTGAGTAGATATTATTTCAAAATTAAATGGAATGTCATCCCAATTTATTTAGTTAATTATCTCCTTGCTGGTTCGATAACCTTCGAAACACGCTCTACCCGGTTTCCGTCATCCAATGACGCGAGATAGTCTTATTATGCCTAAGGCTTTCCATACACGCTGAACTCGTTCTTTGAGTTGTTTTCTATTGTTTTGCAATAGGGGGTCTCAAAAACTCTTTCAATGCAGACCACACTTTCTCCTTATTGGTTTTACCTTCCTTTCCCCACTCCTAGCCAGGTCATCCAATTTGTCCTAGTTTTCTGGGGCGCCATCTTAAATTCTCGAGGTTTTTAGAATTTAAATTCGTCAAAATGTACAAAATTGCTAAAAACTACGATCCAAATACGAGAATTTTCTAAAAGCTTTCACGCTGTATGGTATTGATATCTTGTCACCCCAGGGTATTATTTAATAAAGGGGGTACTTCCGCATGATGTTGTGCGCTCAGAGGAGTTGGACATTAGGGCGGAACGAACTTTTTGAAACCACTGTATAGTTCGGCTAAAGGCTATGGTTGTTGCGGTGTGCATTGAAGGGATACGAGCTTCTGATTAGCAACGACTTTACTTGGCGCCGAAATGTAGCGCATGTCGACCATATAGGGAGATTCGATCAGAATACGGCGAACAATTGTTGCTATACAAGTCTTGCAGACAATTCTCCCTACTGATTAGTTACGGGACGCGCCGTGAGTATTCGACACCCAAACAAGCAAGCAAAAGCACTTTTAATCATGAAAATCCTACGGAATACACAAATACCACACTAATAGGGTCACTAATAGTACCAACCCCCATTTTTAAGTTCCAGTGTTCTTTAATGTGCCTGTATTCCTTAAAGTTAACATCGATTTTTTTATTCGTGTCACTCCATGCATAATTCGAGGGATAGTTTCACATTAACTCTCATCGATAATAAAGCCACAAAGGTCACAGACGGTCAAGCAGGGTGGATGCCGTGAGAATCAACCCGGAGTGTATTTTTTAGTGTTCAACCACATGATCAAACTGCTAGTGAATAAAACAATCGGAGTGGTTTTATTATAAAAATATTTCTTTGAGCCACCTTAAGGGCAATTTATTTGGGCTTGATCAATTTGTGTGAGGGCCATAGGCCCTATAGGCTAAATAAAGTTAAACCACGCAAGTGCAAAAAGATCAATTGAAAAAAAATGGCGCCAGTATCTCTTTAATAAAATAATACTCAAAGGATAAATGATCTATTTGTCCTGTCAATGGAACAATACAAGTATGCACATCGCTAAAAAATAGATCGCATTAAAAGTGGATATCAGAAAATAAAGTCAGTGACATTTTTTCAATTTCCCAAACTTTATTATTAATGCCACGTATATACTAAAGTATATAGTGCAATGCAAGGCGGAGTCAGAGATTTCTGAATATAATTTGTTATTATATTGCGTAAAAGTTGTCAACCGAGAATGCTCAATTCCAAAGTTTGAGATGATTTGGATTTTCGTTTGATGGCAGTAACATTATGTGTTAGTATACAGGCCCATATTGATACTGTGTTTACCAATGGACATAGGAGAGAAGGGGACCCACAACACACTAAGCTCAAAGACCCTATCACGTGCCGATTGTTAATAAATCCACAAAACATGATCCCATTTACCGGTTTAAGGTAATGCGATAACACCCTCTCGCAGGAGGGATGACTGGCCATGCTCGACTGGCGAAGTTCAGCCCGCCTTAAATTTGAATGATATAACTTACAATAGTGAAAGAGGAAATAGAAAGCTCAGGAAAAAATTTGTTTGAAAGTACTGGAAAACGTCCCAATGGCATGCCATTTCATCATTTAAAACTATGTGCTTATACCCATTTGTCTAACTGAGCAATTTTTTGTAAAAACACACCGGAATAGGGTACACACTCTTGAATTTTCTTTATTGAACATCCAATTCCTATAAATTTGTAACTACAGTATAGTTAGAGTTTATTCTTTCCATTGGTATCAAAAATGTGAAAACCAAAATGAAGTCACTATAACGTCATGAGGTAATTAAGTATGAAAAATACTGATATAGGAAGAAACTTTGATATTTTGAAAATTTACTGGCTCAAAAATATCATTGTAACACCTTAATCATTTTCCATCATGTACAGACATTATGACGTCATTATGGCATCTGTTAGTATGTTGGTACTATTTTGGTATCAAAGGAAAGAGGAGAATGCTACTATTGCAACTAAAATCCACCCTCTATACCCCGGTATTTTTTAGGGGGGGGGGCATGAAATGGAGCATAAATGTTCAATTGGCGAGTACCTTAACTCACTTGACACCGAAAAATGGGGTTTTAGTAGGGCGAAAAGAATAGAAAAGAGCGGTAACAAACCCCCCCCCCTTCGGAAGACGAGGGTTATTAATTTATAATTTATACATTTAATTAGGTATAATTAAGGACCTATCACACGAAGGAAATTTCACACATTCTGCGACACCATCAGTTGGATATGTGTCGGCCTATGCAAAAGCGCAACGGTAAACCAATTTCACTAACGGACGTTAAAATATTACATTTTGTGGGTTTTCGAGGTAGCACATAGACCACGTACCTGAGGCCGCAACCCCCCGCCTTGGGCCACCCCCCAGTTCAGAACGACCCTAGATTTTTACAAGGTACATTGAACTTTCATAACACCGATTCTGACCATTTTCAACCAAAATAACAAAAATTTTCACATTATTTTCACAAGATTTTTACCAATTTACGGGGTCAAAAAATCACCACCCCCAATGGCCAAACGCGTGTATTTTCTAAAGTCGTAGCTCCACAAGGGAATGAGGTATTTATTGGGGGTTTTCGGTTATTTTATGAATAATTTCCCTCTATTTGTGTGACCAGAACTTGCCAAAACAAACATGGAAATTGAATGTTACTAATGCACTTTCCAAACCCTCCTCGATGGGTCACAAAATCCGGTTAAAATTACAAAGTTTGTGGACAGTTTTCCTTCCACCACTGGCCATTGATCGCGGCAAAGAGATATAGATCACCAGCGGCCGCGGTGTATGCACAGAATACAATCGAGTGCCTATAGCCTTTTTTGCGAGATGAATGGGAATTGGAATTAGGTAATTGGTGATTTTCGTGTTGGTCCTTCTCTAATGGGTTCATGGATAACCAAAATTCCGGATCCGGAATTTCAAAACACAAATGCGGTTTATACATGAAGGACTTCATTGAGCTCAGATATTACACAGTGATTATGTATATGGACACAGCATTGTGTGTATGCAAAAAGTGTGAAAATTGAGGGCGACATCATCGGGAAATTTTTGAGTCGGCCTTTAAGGAATAATATTGCGGATGATACTTAACTTACTAATTTTAAAGAAAAACATTATATGTAGTTTACTTTTACACAGAATAAGAGATTAAAAATGTAAATATAATGTGTTAAATAGAGCCAGACGTAAATGCATGTCTTTTTATCGGTTGGTCATCATAAGGATAAGACATCGATTTTATTACCTCTACAGCGGCATTATGGAAAATACAGGATTGTGAAATGGTCAATTAATTTATGCCCTTATTCTGCAATACAGCGTGTATCAATAAAACGTAGGATTGGAAACAAGAATATTAAAAAATATAAACCATTTATGTTCATCACGATGTTAACAGTCTTTTTAAAGTACACTTCCTACTCTTCACTTTGCTTGTTTTATCCCATCACATTTCGACGCTGTCTACAGAGATACACTGCATTGAAGCAGTTATGGCCTGTCAGCAGCTTAAGGTGGGGCCCTTTAGCGTCGCTTTCGCGACGCAATTTTGCACTTTAGGCGACTAGAGGGGTTTCTGAGGGGGGCCCTGAGAGCAATATTTTAGGGGGGCCCTGTCAGCAGCTGCGACAACTGCTGACTCTTAAAATCGCGCTCACTGCATTTAAGGCGGCTTAAAAATTCTAAGCCGGTCCGATTTGTGCAATCACAGATATCTAATGAAAGGTTTGAATTCAGTAGATGCGCATGGTCCCTCACAAAGGAGGACAGGTGTAGCAGGATTGGGCTTAAAATAAGTATTAAATTTTGAAACAACATGGCAAATTGTTTGTTTTGAAAATGTATATATTCCTTTTAAATTTTTATCTATAAGGTGGAAGAGAACTTTTAAAACGGTGGACATGAATTATTGTGATTATAGATTTTTATAGATCCACTTCATGTTTTTAACTCAGATGGTTCAATATCATGTCCTAGGCTTGATTTTGATTCCAATCCGAGTCTTGTTTATTTGATTGGATATCAGATCAGAAACGACCACATGATGCTTTGAAACAACGAAGTCCCGTATCAAATTTTAAGTGACACTTATCAGCAGTTGTTTTAAACAAAGTTTTGTTCTGGTTTAATTGTCTTCAATGCATACCTACATTGTACATAACTGGCCGTTGTGATAAGGTCATTGAAACGGACCAACCCAATTCCGAAGGGCTTCACAAAACGTATCATAACTTTTGAACAAAAAATCCAAATTACACCAAACAAAATCTTCAAGATGTGATTATGGGACTATCAAATCCTTAACAAAATAGACACAATAGTTGCATTATTGTCTTAGACCAAAAGTCGCTTTAAAATCCTGCGTTATGTTTAGGTATAGAATAGAAAGGGCCGATGTGGCTTCCTAGGTGCCAAAATACTTGGTGTCCCATTCTTTCTCCTGGCACCAAAATGATGAATGCTACACCAAATATAGTATTACTTATAGAATAACGAGCGAATAACATATGACCGCTTTGTTAAATTTGTAAGGACCAGAACAGACAATAGGGTGTCGACATTCCATTTTGAACATCGCACCAAGAGATTGCGTAATCGTTTGACTCTAAAAGATTATCATGCTTGAGTCTATGTACAAACACCTTCAACACTTAACTCTGGATCATTCATTGTGATGTTAGTATGATGCTTAACCCTTAAGTGACCATGGGGTTTTCAACTCCCCGATGGTGCCCAAGGGGGGGGGGGGGGGCTCCTTAAGTAAACACTTTCCCGAGGAAATTTTTTGTACAAATTTATAGACCACATGTTAAGGGTCATAAGACATCCCAATCAGCAATAAACAATGATTTTTTTTTATTTGGGCTGCAAATTAGGGGGCAAAAACATTGTTTTCAAAACAACGCGAAAAATGGGGCAAAAAGACGGAAAAATTCAAATGGGCCTTGTGCTTATATCAAACTTTGAAACTATTTTATGTTATATCTACTCTAGAAGACCGATTACTATATTTAACAAAAAACTTGAGTTTTAAGGAATCCTGTATTTTTAAACAGGGTGTTGCAAAATACACATCATTTTCCGCATAGATCTTTTGTACAGTAACGGTTTAGCAACGTCTACAATGACATTGTTTGTTTTTTAAAAGCACATAAATGGTAATTATTTTTAAGCTATTATTATCTGTTGTACTTATTGATGTGTGAACATATATCAGCAAAAAAAAATTGCTTTGGTGCTTTGATTTTTTTAAAAAGATATTCTCAGTTGATTTCCGTTAGTGCCCAAGGGGGGGGGGGGGGGCTTTTTTAAGGGGGGGGGGAGGGGGTTCCATGGGACCCTCACTAATTAACAATCATTAACGCTTGGCCGATTTTAATTTTTTTTGGTATGAAAAGAACGCATTTCAAAAGTCAGACATTACAACATTTCGGGACTCGAAAAACCCACGCGGTAAAGCGGCCAGCGCGAAAACTAAAGGATTGGTCCCTAGGACCCCCCCCCCTTGGTCCACTTAAGTGTTAAGAAAGCAATATACAAGGTGACAGGTGTATGTCCTGCTTCTTAATTAAGCATCTATAATGACACCACAATGGATGATTCTTGGATCAATCACTTAATATGGGGTAAGGCATACTAATCCACCAACGACCAAGAGTTTTTCGGAACTAGAGATAGGCCTAGATGCCATGTGTCGTCTGGCCAGTTGAAGGGGCTAGCTGTAATTTATAGATGGAATCATGATGGGTATAGACATGTGCCAATCCTAAATGCATGGATATCTCATCAATAATGAAAATTCCAAATAACTTCCAAGGGCCCTTGGGTTGTTTGTTGAAGGCATGCTGAAGGGATTTCAATGTACTGGTAATGTCTTGAACTGTTTTGATGTTGCACATAATTTTGTGTTATGCTCCTGTGATTGGAGAATGATTGTTGTTGATGAAGGATTCTGGTGGTGAGAGGATGCATTACCCATACGGGGAATGCATCCTCTCACCTACTGATTTTGATGTTTTTCATCATACATCATCATGATAATATTTCGTCGCTGGGCGGGAAAAACCTCATATGTAACTCCAGAGGTCAAATGCAAAACCTCATTATGTAGTGGGCCCATTGATAAAACCTCATATGTGCATTACGGTCACATCGGGTTCAAGCTTGAATTTCATGCCAAATATGATAGTAAATCATATGGCACTTTATTTCAGAATCTGAAGAAAATAATTACCTAAATATATTTAGAAAGGAAAACCTTTCTAGTGCATGGCATTACAGCAAATTATTCAGTTTTTGGTGTCTCTCGAAAATGTTACATATGAGGTTTTGTCATGTAACGTTTTTACTACATGTGAGGTTTTGCTTTTAAGGTCAAATGCACATGAGGTTTTTCCCGCCCAGCGACGATTTGCTAAGTGTATCGCCAGCTTTCACCAACCTTTGGTACGGTATTCACAAAACTTTTCGTCTTGTACGAGTGTATTCATTTGATACGGTCCGATCCGGCGTGTAACACGTATTTTTCGAGAAAAAAATGAAATAAAATCTAATTAGTATTTTAAATACCATTAGTGACTAAAATTATTAATTATAGGAAGATGAAAGAGGAAGCAAAAAATAATACGCCCCGTGTGGAGGTCGAACCTGGATCGCCGGGTCTTGGGTCCAGCTTTTATCCAACTGCGATATGCGGGATTTTGTTTGTTAGAGTTGAAAATATAATAGTTAAATCTTACTTATATAAAAAAAAAAAACGCCAAAAAATTCTAAATTGACACTTTTGCGTAGCGAATAATGATTCGATTGTAAAATCTAAACAATTACTCCAAATCGGTCAAATTTGGTATCAATTTGAAGACAAAAGATTGTTTGGGTGACGTTTCCCGAGCATCCGAATGCTTCCGAAGACGGCTTAATCATGTGATCATTTGTCCTCCCCCCCCCAATGCTCATCCTACCCCCACCTATGATGCTTATCGTGACGTCACGGGTCATTTAAATAAAATCATAAAATTCACGTTTTGGCTCAGATGTATGCTGTTTCGTATGTTTTTCAGCGTTTCCAACCCTGTTGAAACCATTCTAAGGCGTTCCATGCGATACAATGTTAAAATGTTGGCTACATCATAGATATCTGGGGCGTTTTGGTCATTACCTGGTGTTTCACTTACCAAACTTAGTGAGAGAGTTCCGCCAAAACCCTAGTCGTGAGCTACGGCACCTACGGTTGTTCCGGGAACATTGCGTCCAGTTCAGTAGCCTTGTTTGGGCACATGTTAACAACAGCTGACCATGCATGTTCTGGGTATCATAAATCATACTTAAAATACAGGGTGTGTATTTGCTCAATATACTGGTGAATGGAAGCTAATGAACTGCGCTATAGGAATGAGATTTTATTAGGTCATATTGATTAAATTCTTGAGTAACCCTCAACGACACCAAGTATAGCAATGGGTAAACTCAGTGTTCAAATTCGGAGTAAGACAGAATTATTGGAATGTTGGGGAGGGTGATTATCAACAGTATGAAGTGAGATAGACAACGGACCGATACCAAAAACAACTCCGTATCTCATTGGGGACTAAGGGAAAACCAGTGCAAATTCATAATACATTATTGAAATTAAATAAGCAGCTGTTGCCTTAAATAAAATTGCATATTTTCTTTAAAATAAGACTTATTAAAACTTAACGAACAAACAACAAAAGCTCGAACATAAAGCCCGATAATTTTTCCACTTTTCTGTAATTGAAGTAACGTGACTAGCTACGACGTCACATCGTAAATGAGACAATTGGTAACTTGTGTGTAAGACGAATTCAAACGCACCATATGCCATTTATAAAGGAGAACAATGTTACATTAATTGAATGTTTTTCCTGATATTTGATGAATTGGTGTTTTATAGTTTCAACAAATGTTTCATGCTGATTCAAATACTTATAATGACATAAATACGATATATGTTGCCATAATAAACATGTTCAAATGGAGTATATGAACAATCCCTTCATCTCTATAACTAAGGCGTGCGGTACACTCCTCTATGGTTTCCGCATAAAGAAGGGGCATTATGTAATTCTTCCACCACTCTTTTGGTTTTTGTATCTACAGTCCATCCAACATCATATCGGGTCATTTCTGTTTCTTCTCCGCCCACCCTTGGAAAATCCCAATCGCTGACAAACCAATGATTCGAAGTGTTTGAACCGGCGCACAGATGTATCCCCATTGACCCGCGTGATAAACCTGTAGTATTCCTTGGTTGTCATTCAGCCCAACCGACGACAATTTCCTGAAAGTGAGAAGAGATGTTAATGGGGATGGCCCTATTTAAGTATATATAACGTTTTTCACTTTATAGAACGACCTTCACTCAAACTCCCCCCCCTGCGCGTGATTTTTTGTAAACCCCTATAGACTAAATTTTAACCTGAATTCACCCCATAGAGTATTTTGTACAATAATATTGGAGACTAAAATGGCCACATTTTTGCTCATAACTTCCAACCAAACATCCTTTATCCCTTAAATTTCACAGGGTAAAGGGAAAAATAAGGAAGTCTTCTTACAGAACCAAAGATTTGACCACTCCGGGAAGATCTGGAGTTCTGACACGAGACTGTTAGCGGATCGAACAATGTTAAAATTTTACCAGCTTTAAATTACGGTAACCCTCAATTATTCAATAATGTCCACGATTTCTTACTGATATCTAACATAAATTACCATTGGTATTTAAAGGGAAAAACTCTAAATAAATGGTAGTTATGGCATACAACCACCATTTTTGAAAACATATAGTACCTCAACCGTTCCTCATATTTGCCGTAATTATGGCGTGTTTTTGTAACTTACCGATTTTCTGTAAAATATGGAATAATGACAACTGTTTACATTCAACGTTATTCATCACAATGCAAAATCTTATTTTCCCCTTTTTTTTTAACAATAGTTTAAAAAAAAGCTCTTGTAAACTCGATTCCTGGCTTTGTATATATCTGTTTAGTTAATTATCAATTTTTTTTGGCCAATGAGTGTTCATATATATTTATAAATTGACTTCAACAATATTAAGCACATTTTTTAAGAGCGCCCCCCAACTTTTTCAAAATTTGGAGTTTTTTACACGATTGCATTGATTACTGGCTAGTAACGATACCTGTGAATGATTAAGCTCGAAAATGTTCTATGTGTCACAAACGAAGGAATTTTGTACAAGAATACTTATTATCGGGGATTCCCCGATACTAATACAACCGGTTGCTGGAAACGGCCTTCCAATGTGAAATAGCCGGGAATAGCGCCATGTACGTGTCCTTATGCCCATCATTATAGTTTTGTTTTAATATTCAGGCAGACAAGTTAGAGGTTATTTTCTCGTAGGTGGACCTATTTCATCATGGACGACATAAACGTGCTTTTCCGCTCTGCCCGTTCAGTTACAATCGGGATCCCAAATCTAATTACAAAATCGCTTTATTTGTGATAAAATACGCCATTTTTTAGCATTCTCGTTCGCAGGTCTATTTCCTTGACAATTACCAACATAACTTGCAAAAATATCAATTTTGAAAATTGGGGGCGCTCTTCAAAAAATTGCTAATATGCTTTAACACTCGTCTACCGAGCATTTTGTAACAAAACCTCCGAAGTGGGGTTTGTTACCCCCCCCCCACTTAGTAGACGAGGGGTTAAGTTGATATGTTGTTATGACGTCTAGTAGACTGTCAAGTCAGAAATACATTTAAACACAACAAATGAGCCTTGTGCACAGTGACTGAATTCATTATAACAAGATTTTAATGATTTTCATTATTTGGTTCAAGAATATGGTAGGTCTCAAAACAATATTCCATAGTAAATTAACACAATCTATAAGATGATTGTCCACAAGAATGTCCACTCTGTCCCAAGAACGTTGCAGTTCAACGAGATATGTCCTCACAGCGAAGACTTCAAAATGACAAGTATGCTAATCCACCCTTATTATCCTCATTTAATATTCCATTGAAATCTTCTCATGGCCCCGAAAACTTTAGTCCAGCAGTTTAAACGACAAGGTTGAAAAAGTCCCTCGACGACACTAATTTCCCTTATATCAGTCCAAGATAATCACCACGAATTTCTATCTGTCCTACTATTTGAATCCTATTTGGGATTCCCAGCAGTTTGGCTCAAACTACGACAGAATATAATAAAATACACCGGACTCGCTCACATGGGAGTTATAAATGCCTGCACTAGTAAAACACAAATCTACATTGTTTTGTAGATTAAAACTAGCTATAACTTTCTAGCTACTTTTCTGGTTGCCTGCTGGCAAATCTAACCTCACCAAATCTCCATTTATATTGAATTTCACAAAGTTCCCAAGTCTTAAATAGATTATTACGACAAGCATCATGCTAAACTAACCTTTGCACTAGTGCATGCTGGATTTCACAAAATTTACATCATCTACATTGCATCATCTCACAATTATAACTTCATGGGAATCCCCAATCATGCAATATGTTTTTGATCTACTGCATAAACAGCTGACTAGTTATTTTGTTTACATCTTGGGGAATTCCCATTTCCCTTCTGTGCAATCTATCTAGTTTACACAGGTGTGAGCTCAGTATAACACTATGATCTTCCTGCTCTCTATTTTTTATCATAACAAAGTACTTTTCCGTGAGAACTCTTTGTTCTCAAATAAATGAGAATCAATAATTTATGTTTAATCACAAAAATGAGACTATATAAAACGGTAAAATTATGTATGTCTTTGTAAGGTTTAAGACTTGTTCCTGGTTCAATCTCATAAAAGATTTTAACTCATGATTAAACACTGTTTTAAAAACTTTCCGTAATTAAGAAAACAGATTTCCGTAAATTTACGAAAAATCGGTTTTAGAAAACAATAAAAATAAAAAACAAAAAACATAAAAGTTATAGCTAAAAATGTTAATTTCCGGAAATATTTCAAATTTCTGGCAGCAATATTTCAGGACTTTTTTTTTTTGTTCCGTACTTTTAAATTACGGAAAAATTTCTGTTTAAAATACTTTAATGACATTTTAAAAAAAATAAACAAATTTCTGTAAAAATACGGTCAAAGTTCCGTTAATTGACGAAATTTTGTAATTCACCGCCTAAAATATATGGAAATACTGCTGCCAGAAATTTCCGTAAATTTACGGACATTTTTTTAACAGTGAATGCACTATCAGTGATTTGCTAAATCATCAAAAATCAAGATTTTTCCATGTTTTGTAACAGGGTATAGGCAACCCTAACATAATCCTGCTGAGACTGAAAAGCAATCTAATAAGGACAAAATCGATAATTGTAGTCTTTTGTCCGTACTTCAACATGTACTTGAATTTTAAATTCATATTTTTGAGCACTGCTGTTTTCTTCTTCTTTAGTGGTAAATTTCTCAGTTGAAAAAACCTAACCTATGAGAATTCTACAAATGTATCCTTAACCCTTCTAAGCTACCCCTGCATATTTTAAAAATATTTTACTCTGGGTAAATCACTGATAATGTCTTAAAGTATTTGGCGATATTAGAATATGTTCCTTGCCATGTCAAACAAGTGATGCTTTCAAATTAATGTTCTTCACGCCCTTGTTTTTTTTCCCTCTCAAAGTTTTTGCCTAAAACATTGGGATTTTACACCATTTTTTGTAAGATAAATAACAAATTTTGTATTATAGCTATATACAGCATGTTCCAATAAAACGCAACACGTCGTGCCATCCGCCATAGGTTTTTGACCAAAACCATATGAATATTTTGTGTAAGGTAAGAAGAAACTGTTAGCTAATATCCCTGACAATTTCATACTATCGTGTCAAAAAGCCAGTACCGTCCACGGCGTGTGGCTTAGGTATTTCGGAGACTGGGGGTGTAACTAGGTTAAGTGGAATTCGGAAAGATCCTATTAGCGCCCTCCCAAAAGTTTCAACTAACTCGCTCCGTGCTGGGAACATGTGTGTATAAGTTTAATAACCCATAAGTCAGACACATTTGAGACAGTTTGCCCAAATATTTGCAGTCATTTGGGAAACCATCTAAAAACACCCAACAAACAAAGACACGGCTTGTTTGACGCATTTCATGCATTTTACTGAATTTGAATATGTTCACGAAATAATAATTTTTGAAATGTTTGACCCAAAAAATCAAAAATTGACAAAATTAGCGTGTGGTCGATTGCACTCGACATCCGAAGGGAGAGAGTTAAAAGCAACCAGCTGAGTTGGCTTGCCAGTGACGAGTGAAGGCGCTGTTTACCCGAACGACTTTCTGTTGGCACCGACTGGGGGGGGGGGGGGGCTGGCGTGACTCCATTATGGGCTCGACTTAGTCACCTGAACAAGACACGTGACATTTGCAGTACGATGGTATTTTTGCACGTATGTCGGGAACGCAGAACCATGTAATGTAGTATGGTTTCCAGTTCTTAACGTTTCTTTTATTATCTCTCTATAATTGACCCCAATCCGTGCTTACATAACACGTCAATACTTTACTTACAAAAGTTATCTACATTGAAAAGAAATGCCACCTGGCTTTTCCATAACAAACAACATCCAATCCTATTGATTCGTGTACAAAACTTTTAAGCTTCATAGAGTCTCCCCTTGGCCGCCGACATCCGAATGAATTATAATTTTGGTGGAGGCCCGGGGGGCCACTTGTATTCAAGGTGGATATTAATGCTGGAACAAGAAAACGCGTAAAAAGGGTATCTTTTTTTCCAACAGGCGATGTACTCGCGCACATTGATTAAGGTGTCACAAACAGCAAAATGTGGAAAAAGTGTAATGTTTTTGACTAAAACCTGAAATTGTGATGTACGTGTAATACTCAAATTAAGCAGAGATCACAAATCTTTAAAGCCAAGAAGATAATAAGGTATATAACGACACATTGCATTGCTACTTGTTCGGGTAGCAAAAACTTAACAAAAATACTTCTTTAGTGTTGCAATCAACAAAGATACTTGTTTAGGGTATAATTTTTAGTCGGTGTAAATACGTGTTTTAGGGTGCATTTTTGGAAGTCCAGTTTCACGAATCCAATATCCCACCTTTGAATCACGTGCCCCCCCGGGGGTGGAGGTTATTATTTTGACAAGTTGCACCTATATCAAGTAGGACAAGAAATTGATTGACACGCGGGGCATGAGATGCACCATATTGCTGGTAATAATACATACGGGGGGGGGGGGCACTCCATCTTGGAGTGACGGTTGAAGGCGTCACCTATTTGCCGCTGAGCAATTCTTATAAGTTTATAACACATAAGTCCGTAGTGGAGTTTGAGATGCTTTCCAAATATTTGTAGGTCATTTGGGATGCCATCTAAACGCCACAAAGGCTATGTCTTCTTTTGATTCATTTAAATTGCTTTTCACGCCTCATGAAAATATAATTTGGAATGGTTTATAACAAGAAAAGACAAAAATCGACAAATTCCTCTTTGAGCAGTTATTCCGCCTTCCGCCGCAAAGAGTTAAGACCCCAATTTTTCAGCACGCTGTCACCCAAAGACCCCATGTATTTTGAAAATGTTTTTTGGTCACCCAAAGACCACATTTTTTTGGAAGGTTGTACCACGTCACCTAACAATTTTCAATGTCACCAAATACCCCTATTTGTGTTGAGTCCCTCTGACTCTTCACCACGAATGCCCCCTGTTTAGGAAGCACCAGGCCGCCCCCGGGTATACGGTACGCGCGTAAATATTCCCTAGGAATGGTAATTACAACTCAATACTGAACGATGCACCAAGTTCATGATGTCACAGGGGACACGTTTACAATCGTGTCACAACGATTCAACTTGGTAACAGAGTAAGTTGAGACGGCAGCGCAAATTGTGCTTACACCAAGTGGCTTAAATTTTTTAAAATGATTGCAAGCCAAAATTTAAATGCCATAAAAACTTAGGGGTGTCCACCTGAAACCAAAACTGTCATCTCTAAGAACATATTTCTACACACATGGTTGACATAAACTTTCGTGGACACCCTCTAGAATTTTGGTAAAATATGGTTAAAGTTGCAGCCAATTTCGCATTTTTGCATTTGCGCGATCAAACTCGGTGAGGGATTATGGTTAGTCTGGCAAGTCGAAATTAATCAACGAAAGCATTTTAGATAGTCTCAGCTAGGAGTTACGCAGGCGGCGGTAGGCACGACCACAGTCGCAACATTAGAAATTTTCATTTTCACGTCCTCTACAACAAAATGTCTCAAAGCAGTCAAAGTAAAGATAAAGGCTTAGGGTTTTTTTTTTAAAATTATAAATCGTAACTTCTGATATTATTTTTCAAGTCAAAATTGAAATCCTTACTTTTTGTCAAACAATAATTTTGGAGAAAAATCATTTCAATGTTATGAATTCCCATACCAACACAAGTAAAGGTATTTCAACGCTCTCTGGCTGCCATATCGGAGTGCCCACGGTTTCCAAATTCACACAGATATTTACCGGGTCTCGTTGTACAAATAAAATGGTAAACAAATAGTTTAGGTGTTTTAGCCCCAAATTGACCCCTCACGACCTACAAAGATCAGTCCGCGACTAGTAAAATATTTTTTTTTCTTTTTAAAGTGTTTTTTAAATGTTTTTACTAAAATGATTTTTTGTTTTCTTTGGCAACTAACCCAACTATGTCAGTAAGAAATATCTGGATTTAATTTCTGTAAAAAAACATCAAAAACATAAGCACACACACTCACGCAAACCAACATCCTTGTAAACACCGGCAAATGCGGACTTGAGTTTATACCGGTAGAATGCGGACATTTTTATTTTTCCTATCCAACTGTGGACATTCAGTAGTTAGGCAGTTTGCCCTCGCGCTCGCTATTAGAAAGTAATAATTCCGAGTGACATCAAATATGCACACGATACACTCAACTGCACACCAACCGGAATGTATACCGTCAAATCGCGGACATCACTAGGTGGAAGAATATTGAACCAGTGAAATTAATCCAGTACGACCGAAAAAGAAAACCACAATAATTCTAACCGCGACGTCCCCGTTTCTGTGTGTCGCGGTTAAAAGTGGCTTCATCATATGGGTGTCCGCGGTTTGCAGGTGCTTACAAACACACACAAACAAGCCACACGCACACACTAACAGGAGATTTGGCCTTCTGGGGTCCAACGATGAGTAGTAGCACAGTGTGCCCATTCTGGCATCTGCACAGTGTGGGGCTGGCGACGGGAGACAAAGCGTGGACCAGAATGGCCAGCTGCAACATGGGGCCAGATTGGCCATCTGCAGTTCGGGGGGTTTCTTTGGGGCCCAACAATGGTGTTCAATGAGTGAATTGCCAATCTGGCCCCAGTTGGCATTCATCGAGGCAGGGGTGGCTGCCACTTGGACCCAGTGTGTCTCCATAGCAATTAATGATTGAACCAAAATCATGCTTGGTTTCCAGGTATTTCTTCCATATTGTTAAGATGGTTGGCTGGTTCCCATTTCATATACATGATATTTGGTATATGCGGTTTTATCTGTTTTAAAAGAATAAATGCATGGTTTTGAGCTTCTTGGATGGATGTTTCTGAATGGTTTCCCGGATGTTTTCGGCTCTTTGTATATTAAGGCATTGGTTATGAGCATTGTCTGGAACCCAAAACTTAGCATTTTGGTTTTTTTTAAATGAGTCCAAAATATGATTTTTAAACAAAAGTGGAACTTTGGATGGTTCCCGGAAGATTTCGGATATGGTTCCCAGTGTTTTCGGGTCATTTGAATTTATTAATGGTTGTTGGGCATTGGCTTTGTCTGGAAACCGATTCAACTATTTTGCCTTCCAAAATGGTCAAAATTTAGGATTTTTAAACAAAAGTGGATACTTTGGATAGTTCCAGATGGTTTCTAGATGTTTTTCGTTGTTTTTCGGGCTCCTTTGTGTATAATGGTTGCTGAGCATTGTCTGCGAACCCAAATTAAAATTTGATTCAAAATGGTCAAAATCATGATTTTTAACAAAAGTGGACACTTTGGGTGGTTCCCAGAAGATTTTGGATGAGTTCCGGTGTTTTCGGTCCTTTGCATATAATGGGTGTTGAGCTTTGGTCGGGAACCCAACCAAATTCAACGTATTGGCTCAAAATGATCAAAATTATTATTTTAAACAAAAGTGACACTTTGGATAGTTACCAGATGGTTTCTGGATGCTTCCCAGTGTTTTCGGCTCCTTTGTGTATTAATGGTTGCTGAGCATTGTCTGGAACCCAAATTAGCATTTTGGTTCAAAATGGTCAAAATCATGATTTTTAAACAAAAGTGGACACTTTGGGTGGTTCCCAGAAGATTTCTGGATGGTTCCCGGTGTTTTCGGGGCCTTTGCATATTAATGGTTGTTGAGCTTTGTCTGGAACCCGATTCAACTATTTTGGCTCAAAATGATCAAATTTATTATTTTAAACAAAAGTGAACACTTTGGATAGTTCCCAGATGGTTTCTGGATGGTTCCCGGTGTTTTCGGCTCCTTTGTGTATTAATGGTTGTTGAGCATTGTCTGGAACCCAAATTAACATTTTGGTTCAAAATGGTCAAAATCATGATTTTTAAACAAAAGTGGACACTTTGGGTGGTTCCCAGAAGATTTCTGGATGGTTCCCGGTGTTTCGGTTCCTTTGTGTATCAGTGGTTTTTGAGCAGTGCCTGGAACCCGATTCAACTATTTTAGTTCAAAATAGTAAAAATTATGATTTTTAAACAGAACTGGACACTTTGATGGTTCCCAGTGGCTACTGGATGGTTCCAGGTGTTTTCGGTGCCTTTGCGTATTAATGGTTGTTGAGCTTTGTCTGGAACCCGATTCAACTATTTTGGCTCAAAATGGTCAAAATTTATGATTTTTAAACAAAAGTGGACACTTTGGATGGTTCCCGGTGTTTTCGGCTCCTTTGTGTATTAATGGTTGGTTCAAAATGGTCAAAATCATGATTTTTAAACAAAAGTGGACACTTTGGGTGGTTCCCAGAAGATTTCTGCATGGTTCCCGGTGTTTCGGTTCCTTTGTGTATCAGTGGTTTTTGAGCAGTGCCTGGAACCCGATTCAACTATTTTAGTTCAAAATAGTAAAAATTATGATTTTTAAACAGAACTGGACACTTTGATGGTTCCCAGAAGCTACTGGATGGTTCCAGGTGTTTTCGGTCCCTTTGCGTATTAATGGTTGTTGAGCTTTGTCTGGAACCCGATTCAACTATTTTGGTTTAAATTATGATTTTTAAACAAAAGTGGACACTTTGGATGGTTCCCAGAAGATTTCTGGATGGTTCCCGGTGTTTCGGTTCCTTCGTGTACCAATGGTTTTTGAGCAGTGCCTGGGACCCGATTCAACTAAAAAAAAAAAAAAAAAAAAATGTTTTCGGTTCCTTTGTGTATCAGTGGTTTTTGAGCAGTGCCTGGAACCCGATTCAACTATTTTAGTTCAAAATAGTAAAAATTATGATTTTTAAACAGAACTGGACACTTTGATGGTTCCCAGTGGCTACTGGATGGTTCCAGGTGTTTTCGGTGCCTTTGCCTATTAATGGTTGTTGAGCTTTGTCTGGAACCCAAATTAGCATTTTGGTTCAAAATGGTCAAAATCATGATTTTTAAACAAAAGTGGACACTTTGGGTGGTTCCCAGAAGAACACTTTGATACCATTTTGCCCAAAATTGCTAGAATAAAAAAAAAATCAAACACAACAACACATAAATCATGTTCAGAGCAAGCTGTTATGATTTGACAGGCATATGCGATCAATGAAGACGCGCAGAGTGCATATCCTGGTGCGTAACCAGGCACTCAGAAATAAACGCGTCTTATATTCGCTTTTTTTTTTTTTTTTTGCGTGCGTCCGACAAGAACACAAAGAACCAAAATTTTTGCCTCATGTGTCACAGAACCGGTGTACAGGAAACACCGAGCTATATTTACTAACTAGAGTGGCGACTAGCCCGATTCGAATGAAGCCGTGCGTAGTTGTGTACGCACCTGCGCGGAGCAGGATATTTCCCGGCATCCTCGAGCGATTTGGGTAAATTTGGGGTATGCGTGACAGCGGGGCGATTTCGACGACCAAATGGCAGCGTAAATAGTACGCGAACAGTTTATGTTGCGTGGATTTCGATCTTCTCGCATTGTTCTTATTTTTATGCCAACAGTTTGCTTTTATGTTTCGCTTGACATCGAACATCGACATAATAAACATAAAAATAAACAAGAAATTGCAATTTATTTTTTTCTTTCCTTTCTTTCAGCTTTCTCTCATGCATTCGTTTTCTTTGTTTGTTTCTTTCTTTCTTTTTAGTTTTCTTTCTTTGTAGTTTAATTTTTCTTTTTATTTTTTTTTAGTGTTCTTTCTTTTTAGTTTTCTGTCTTTCTCTTTAGTTTTCTTTTTTCTTCTTAGTTTTCTTTCTTTTCATTTCTTTCATTCATTTTATTTTTTCCTTTTTATTTAGTTTTCTTTCTTTTTTCTTCTTTGTTTTCTTTCTAATTGTCTTTTTTTTAGTTTTCTTTCTTTTAGTTGTCTTTCTTTTTCAGTTTCTTTTTAGTTGTCTTTCTTTTTCAGTTTCTTTTTAGTTTTCTTCCTTTTTTAGTTTTCTGTCTTTCTTTTTAGTTTTCTTTCATCTTTCTTTCTTTTCGTTCTTTCATTTCTTTTTCCCGTCATAGTTTGTGTTTTATCAAAAATCAAACTATCTACAAACAGCGGAAAACTTGCAGACACACTGAGTAGGACCAGCAGACCGAAAAACAAAGAAAACGACCAGCCCCTAAAATAAATAAACAAATAAAACCCACAAGTGATATTCTATTCATGCTCACCATAGTTATATTTGTAACTTTGAAAAAGTTTTTGTTCCTGATATTCTATTCATGCTCAACAGAGTTGTATTTATAACTTTGAGAAAGTTTTGTTCCTGAAATTTACATCTGCATAAATACAATTTAGAAAAAAAATGATAGATCAAACCAAACGTTTGTAAATAGGTCATTTACGAAAAAATTTGAACACATGGCAAAAATCACAAAAGTGTTGAATCAGATGCCTGGGATTGTTTTCAGCTTTATCTGATTTTTTTTCTTTTTTTTAAAAATTATTATTTTATCATTCATTCTCTTTCTTTGCTTCTTTTTTTACCCATTTCGTTTTTTCATTCCTCTTAATTTCTTTCTCTCTTTCTCTATCTTTTTGTTTTCTTTTATTAAATAATTACAAGGTGGGCAAAAAAATTCAGTAAAGAAAAGAGAATAAGAAATAAGTTTTTTTTAAATTTCTGTTAGTTTTATGTTATAGGGGGAAACGGAAAGGGGAAATTCTGGTAGCAATACATATTTTTTTCTCACTAGTTTTTATATTATTGCTTTTTGTTTCTTCACATTTGTTTATTGATTTTTACGTACCTTATGTCAAAGGTAACTTTTGCCAATGTTTGTTTTCAATTCCCATTCGACTCGATTTGAAAAACGAACTCATTTTCTTATTTCAGTTGTTTTCTTTGTTGAGTATATTTGTCTGATACGGCCTATTTGTGAAATGCAGTTAAACTTTAAAACACGGTAAAATCCTCAAGATTGAGAAAAAAATCATGTCGAGTTGGATGATGTGAGAAAAAAAATCATGTCGAGTTGGCTAACGGTTGAAAAAAAATCGTGTCCAGTTTTTAAAACTCGGCATGATTTATGTCTGGCATGATTTTTCTGGGACAGGATTTATGGAAACTCGGCACCATCGAGTTCAAAATCTTGGATAGGCAGCCGCTGTAAACTTCGACAATGAGCGGGTATAAACTTCGATATTACAGCGCATGAAACTCGCCTGATTTGATACGTAGAGATGCCATACATAAGGAAATTGCATTCGCGCTTCGCGTAAATGATAAAGGCCTGCAACATATTAGACTACTTCGTAACTTTGAGCCTGTATTGATTGTTTCATCAAGTACATGTTAGTCTAATTAGTCGCATTTCAAAGGAGAATACGTAATCTGTGAGAAATAAAAGGCTCCAAATAACGTATATTGTTTTAAATTCCCTCATAGAGAGAGAAATTGGAATATACCAAAATTGAGTTATAAAAAACATTTTAAAATTAACAACAGGAGGTCTTGAGACCCGTCATCACTCAATCGATACGACGCCAATTTGAGCCAAGGAGAGAAAAGTATCCCATGCAAGGGTTATAGGTACACATCGTCACTGCAAGTGGAAGCCGTGATATTTAACATAAAAACAATATTTCCACAAGAATTTGTGAAAATTCAAGCCCTTCATTTCTTAATTGATACAAAAGTAAAAGAGCTTCTAAAATACTACTAAAACTTTAGAAAACAGTTTTTCTGACTAAAATCGCGAATCTTCAAAGTGAATTTAACGCCATGTGCGTCGTTGTGTCAAGGATTTCTAAAAAACGGTGTATCTGAGAAGAGATGGGTAAAAAGCAATTAAACACATACTAATTGGATAGCATTATTTACACTAGCCCATTGGAACTTTTTAAGGGGGGTCTCTATGGTGTGCAGTTGGCAAAATAAGTATTTTTCCTTCCTGCCCAAGAACCCTCGCTTAAATACAAGTGCTGGGATTTTCACAATAAGTGTGGAATTAGAGATCAAAACCTCATTACTTTTTGAGATACGAGTTTAAAGGTGAAAAAAAGCTATAGAAGTTATTTTTTACTTCAATTTTAATTTGCAGATTTTATTTTTAGCCCTCAGGAGGCTTGGTGTTAATTCCATCTTAATGCAGTTTCCATCTCGTTCTTTTGACTATTTCCGTTAGGAATCAAACAATTAACCTTTCAAATTTGGGAGAATATATACACCGACTAAAAATGGGGTAACCCTTGTCCACACCCCTTAATATTTCCCCAGTTACTAAAACCCTTATGGATGCCAAATCATTTAATGTAATTGGCAACCAACCCCCTTTAGGGGAGAAGTACCAACATGCCGAGCAAACAACAGGAAGATCACAGACACTTGGATTTGGGACCAAAGATAGCTTTGGTCCTCCTCTTTCAATGATACCAATGGTACATCGTTACCAACATGGGCAGCATTACGTCACAATGAGTCATAAAAGTTCGGGATATCACAAAACTGCAATTTCCATAGACACACAGTGTGGAATGGAATAGGGAAAATTCAATTTTTCGCCCAAAAAGTTAGAGATATGCGATTTTAGTGGCTCTTTATGGGAAATGACTAATTTATTAAATGAGAGAATTTATGTGCTGTATAATAAGGTTTTCCCCCCTTTTGAGTCGCTGCTTTAAAATTGCGAAAAATCAATTTTCCCACCCTTTATTCGTATTCATATTTTCTCACAATGACGCCATAGTGACGTCATAATGGGGATGTGGTACTTATTTGATACCAATGGAAAGAAGAAACGCTAAGCATCCTTTGGTTACCAAATTACAGGAACGCCTCCGCATTGTTCAGTAATGAAAATCACAGGGAGGGGTTTGTTGCAAAAAAATGGTAGACAGAGGTGATTAACATGTTGACCATTTTTAATGTCGCAAAGTGTGAAATGTCTATTTAAGTCTGTAGCTGTATCTATCATGAATGTTTAGACAAAGAGAGCTCACCCACCATAGCACGCATATATTGGCCCACAATGTTCCCAACGGTATTCTTGGCATCGGCATTATGGGGGTGGCCTTTATTGGTACCTTTATGCTCTCCAGGGCAATATGGTATTCGTTGGTAATGGGCATCGGTAAACACGTGGCCATTGCATATTGCGCCAATAATGGTGTTCCATTGGCAGCTGTGGCATCGCTTCATATCGGCACCCCTTACTGGTCCAAATATTGGTGAAGGATATTGACCCAAGACAAAGCAGCCAATATAGAGCCAATTATTGGGATAACATGGCGCCATTATTGCTTAAAAGCAATTGATTGATTAAAAATAAGCAGGGCGAGAAACTCGTCAAATACATATAGGGAATACAACTAATAGTCCTCAAACTAATGGGTGTTTTTAAAAAGAGCACATTATTTCAATGGAACATATAATACATTATACCAGTTTCAGTAAAAATATAAACTATGGGAGATAGCCAAATTATCTAATTAATGTATTTTTAAAATAGCAGCTTGAAAAAAGTCCATTAAAATACTTGTTGTAAAAAAGAAACATAGGGCCATCATGGCACAAACATTGGTTACAATGTTTGTGCCAAGATGGCCCTATTGTATCTTTTACAATTATTAATGGAAATTGTGGTGTAAAAAGTAATAGGGCCACATTGGCACAACATTGGTTAAATCATGGTTCAAATTGGCCAATATGGGCCAATGGTTTCAATATGGCCAATATTGGGCCAATGAGCAAAATATATTTAGGCCTATCCAATATTGTAAGCAAATATAGGGCCAATAAATATTGGTCCAGTATTTGACCACCATTGCAGTGCTATCTGGGCCATTTTTGTAACGAAATTGGGGAATTAATGAGATTGTAAACATTCGTATCAATTGAACACATAGACCGTCAGCCCAGACGGTGTGTGTTAGACGAAACGAGATACCAATAGCTGAATACGGAAACCAAATTTCAGAGAAAAATTAACTTTTGAAAATATGAAAAGTTGCCGGAGACACGTTGTGAAGTAGCCCCAGAGAGGGGTAAAGTTCTATGGGGGCAAATATTTGAAACTGCTCTAAACTAATGCAATATAGCTCAAATTATTCCTTAGGTTACCAGGATAAAAAAGTCAATTGGTCACATGTGTGTGGTGCTTCCTTCCCAAGAATTGGAAAAATAGTAAAGGTCATTTGTTTATTTCAAGAAAGGTCAACAATTGTATACCAAGATTTCTTTGTAAAACTATAAAAAAACAGATTTAATGATACTGATTCAAAATATGCTTTTTATTTTGCATAGGTTGGTTCCCTTCATTAGGAGGGGTATAATGTCCCCGTCCCATAGTGTCCTACAGGGAATTTTTACCCCTTCTCATTATAACAACAAGGAGATGACGAAAGTGCAAAAGGAGTCATAGTTGGAATCAGTATCATAAACATTTAAAAAAAAAAACAAAATAATTTTTACAAACAAATCTGGGTAGTGCAACTGGTGACCTTCTTGAAATAAACAAAATGACCTCTTTAGCCTATTTTCCAAATTTCTTGGAAAGGAAGCACCACACACGTCGTGAACCCAAGACTTTTTTACTCCTGCTTACCTAAGGAAAATTTCAGGATATTATATTAGATTTTAGGAAAGTTCAAAACCCATTTGACCCCATAGTAACTTTACCCCTCTCCTGGGCTACCACCAAAACGGGTCCCTGGCAGACTTTCATTTTGGCAAAGTTTATTTTTCTCTGAATTTCCCGTGTTCAGATATTGGTATCCGTTCGTCTAACCATAATAGGCCTTCTGGGCTGATGCTATAACATAGGTCCGTTGCCGCATAGATCTATCAATTGGCTTCTAACTCGCAAATATTATGGTGTGTGAAACAAATGGAAAAAAGAACAGTTTCTGGAAAAACAAATATAAAAATTCTATAGGCTAGAGATAATGTAATTGAGAATCAATGTATACGTGTATGCTTCAGCGGTCCTGCGATTACAGGAATACAGTTAAATAAGCGGCAAGGGAAATAAAAAGCGGCTGTCTTCTAATTTGATAGGAAGATGATGAAAACTAAGGCCTAGGCCTAGATTCAAATGAAGCATTAAAGCACTGATGTCACTGCAGGATCCGTGAAATCATTATTCGCAGCTCGACATTCGATTGGACAAACCTGTCTAAACTTATATGAAATGACATGAAACATGTATTAGGTCGTGCGTAATCTTGTTATAAAATCAATGAAAGAGTGTTATGAATATGCAAACCGACCGAAAAAACGAGCTTTCATGGATTGTGTGACAATGTTCGTTGATTAAAACAATCAAATGTCTGCGTCTTTGCAAGAAATTATAGTCCAAAAGATTATCTTTGTGAAGGGAGTGACTAATAGCAGTATATCACGGCGTAAAAGAAGGTTAAATGACGATTTTGTTGAAAAAAAATGACGTCATCATGAAATTTATATCGGCATGCAGCCGTAACGGCGACATGGATATACGGAAGCCTATTTGTCTACGCACAGCGCGGGACGCAATTTTGCATTTTGGTCATGGATAAATTGCGACCTGAACGCGCGTTCGCATAGCGCTCGAAAACTTTACGCGGTTAAGCGTTGCATTAATGATCGAAATCTTACTCAGAAAATTCTCTTCGCAATTTTAATTGAAGTTCCTCTTTAAAAATGGACGCGTTAGGAATTTTTTCCCCAAGGCGGATTTTTGCGGATTTGGGATTATGTTATAGAATTTAAAATGTTGGTCCGACACAGTATCAAAAAAAAATGTAGGTAGCGGGACGATTAATTCCAGGTTAAACCCTCTCTCACGCCTGGCCTATTCACGCTGATAAATTTGAAGCGAATTCTTACATTATGTGAGATGGTGCGAAATGACAACGATAATACGATTAAAGCAATATTTGGCCATTTTTTATAGAGCGCCCCCAATTTTCAGAATTGATATTTTGACAAAGTTAAGTTGGTTAATTGTCTATGAAACTATACCGGCGAACGAGTAATGCTAAAAATGCGTATTATCACAAAATAAAGAGATTTTGTAATTAGAATTGGGATCCAGATTGCGACTTAACGGCAGAGTGAATGCTACGGTTAGGTCCGTCCATGATGAAATGAAAATAGGCAACCTCGAGAAATAACTCAACTTGAATTGCACCGAACTATTAAAAACAAGTATGGATGAGCGTTAGACACGTACATGGCGCTATCCCGGCTATTCACATTGAAGGCCGTTCCAGCAGGCGTTGAATGATTAGCGGGGTCCGCAGATAAATAAGTATTAGTACAAAATTCCTTCGTTTGTGCCACTAGACATTTTAGAGCTTTAACCATTCACAGGTAAGTTTACTAGCCAGTTAAGTTACCAATGCACCATTAAAAATTCCAAATTTTGAAAATTGGGGGCGCCCGTCAACAAAAATGTGGCTAATATTGCTTAACACTTAAATGACCAAGGGTTTCACTCCCGTGTGGGCCCAAGGGGGGGGGGGGGGTACATGGGGACCCCCACACTAAAGGAACACGTCCCGAAGGAATTTTTGCACGAAAAGATACAAGTCTTGAAGGGTCATGAGACAACCCAAAATCAGCAATAAAAAAGAAATGGTTTCGGGCTGCCAATTAGGGGCAAAAAATTGTTTCAAAACATGCGAAAATTTGACAAAAAGACGGAATTTTCACATGAGCCTTGCGCTACATCAACTTCTGAAAACTTATTTTAGTTGATATCTACTCTAGACAGACCCAAATTACATATATTTAAACAACAAAAACCTGCAGTTTAGGGATCCTGTATTTTTAACGGTTGTTGCAAAATACCACGTCATTTTCCATAGGACTTGACAGTAACGGTTTAGGGCACACGTTCATAACGAAATGTTGTTTTCAGCACATAACAGGGTGATTACTTTGTAATGTTACAATAATTGTGGTACTTCATGTATGTGTGAACTTATATCAGCACAAAAAAGAATTGCTTGGTTCTCGGTTTCTCTCATAAGAGTATATTTTTAAAAATATTCTCAAATGACTTACGTTAGTGCCGGGGGGGGCGGTCCATGGACCCCCAACTAATTTAACTCATATAACGGATTGGTCGATGTAAGTTTTTTGGTATGAAAGAAGCGCATTAAAGTCGACAAATTACAAAAAATTTTGGCCAAAAATCCCGCGTAAAGGGCCAGCGCGAAAACCAAACCCCCCACCCCCTGGGCAACTTAAGTGGTAAACAATCCAAGGTTAAAACCCCACTTTTCCCGGTTCGTTCTTGGATCTTAGCCAGTTGTCGGAGTTTGTCCGAGGATAGGGTGTATCCATTTGAACAGATCGTGAAAAAAAAAAAATGGAAACACTCACCCACCTCTTAGCATTGCTCACACCTTCATGGGTAGAGTTAAGAACTTACAGCTCTGTAATGCACTCAATTGGAAAGCCCCAGTATTCATCCTTAACATATCCGTCCCCATCCTATTTTACAAGAATTCCATCAGTTCTATTTTTTTCAAGAAAAGTCTATGAAGCATAAACGTTAGTAAACGGTAGTTTGAAGACTGTTACTCGGCCAAGGTTATTGTTTAATTGATAAAAAACATCATAGGCTACTGTCAACTGAATATTAAACCCTGAGCTTATTTATCCGAACTTTGAACAAAAAGAGCACTTATCATCAAGACATCTTGAAATAAAGACCATCTCCTTGGTGATGCCGTCAAATTCACAGACATGAGATACGATTGGTGGTATGGTGACAGGGGCGAATCCTGCCGTGATAGAGTCTGCTCTTCTGACCACCAGACTCGCAGAATGGACTTCATTCGTTAATGGAGGAAAATATCAACATTGAGCCTTGTGTGAAGCACGCGAGGCGATCTACGCGCATTCCATTTTATGGTATAAAACGCGCGCAATCAATGGAAGCGTAAGCTACGCTCGCAAAGTTGCGTATTTCCGCAGCCGGATAATCAAAAGAATTTTGCTCTAAAAAGTTATCCACGAAAAACAGAAAGAGTTCGGCTTTTAAACACTCATCAAAAAATTTCCCCAACGGGGATTTCAGGGGATTTTAATGGGTTAAAGAGGATTTTTTTCTGAGTCGAATGATATCAAACAAATGGACGGGAATATTTTTTCCGGGTATCGTCGTGATAAGTATGATGATCGTTGTAGACGTGTTGCGACGCATCCCGTTGGTACGCCACAGCATGCATAGAACAGTCTAGAGAGGGAGAGGCTTGGGGCTGAAAGAGTGAGAGGTGGAGATAGGAGAGAGAGTGAGAGGGGAGGGAGAAAGAGGAGAGGGGGGGAGGAAGAGGAGAGCAAGAGAGAGCAATAATAGGTGTGCGATAGAGAGGAGAATACGAATGAGACAGAAAAAGTAGGCCTATATGTGCTAGCAGGGAAATGTTTGAGAGAAGGGAGAGAGAGAAGAGAGACATAGAGGAGAAAGGGGAGAGGCCTGATGTGGGTCAGGCGGTGGCGGCCAAGCTTCCATTCATAGCGCAAAACTGCCGAACGAGTCATTGTACGAGCCGGGGAACCGTTGAAGTAACTGTGCGCGTTTATAAATAGATCAGTGAGTGGCGAGTTGGGAAGTCCGTACGGAGTAGCGACCGACATCTAAATAAATTGCCTTGCTTTAGTCGGTGGTGCATATGTGCTGCAAAACGATCATCACAATCGGTTTTAAAGACCGGACATGAGAGGATTGATACATACAAGTCAACGAATCATTCCAGTGGTGCAGGTTTTGTGTTTAAAGAGAAACTCCCGGTACCGGGCCTGGTACAGGTCCGCAGCTAGAAATACCGGTGACCCTGCGATTGAGTTGACATGAGGTAAAACCTAGCCTCGTTCAAAGGGATCCAGTTTGACCTTATTCATACAAAAGAATTACTTACACTGGAGTTGTCTTCAACTCCAACGGATTTAGTGGAAAAATATTGATATTAAACATATTTTCGGACTTAGAAATTTGTCAAGTTTGCGTGATTAAAGTGTAAACCCCTATGGAACGGCAAAAAAAAAAAAAAAAAACAACGACGCTATCTTGGCCGGCCCCCCCTGGATGTGGTAAAGAGAGAGAAAGTAATTGTAGAGGGGATAACTGTTGAGGGAGATAGAAAGAGAGAGGAGAGAGAGGGCAGAAGAAAGAGAGAGAAGAGGAAGGAAAACAAGAGAAAGTATAATGGACAGAGTACTGAGAGAAGGAGAGGAGAGAGGGGAATCGAAAAAGAAATACAAAAAGAAAACTAGACATACTCCAGGAGAATATGCCCGTTACGTATGATGAAGTCAGTAGTGCACATGTCGATGTTGTGGTTGTTGTGGACCTTGACCCTTCAGTTTGCCATCGAGGCCTAACGATGGCATATATAATAGTTTTCATGTTGACATCTTTGACCTTAAAAGGATGGCTATTAGAGCGGGGGTACTGTGGACACTTTTTCACTTTTCATTGAGCCTACCAAGATGAGCATAAGCTATGTAGGTAAATTAAGCTTCTTTTATATTTGACCCTACTAGGATGACCCCATTTGCTGACCTTTGGACCCCATATTGTGCCAAATAAGAAATAGATGTTGAGGTTCTTTACTAGATGGTTTTTGAACACATTTGACATTAAGATATCACTTGGTTGATGAGTTATAGGGTTTTTGGCATATTAATAGCTAATTTGAATATCTTACACGTGACCCCTGGGGCCAATATTATGTTCACATTGATTTCGTCTTCTATCAGTTCGCACACTTTTGCAAAAGACATCAACTCGATCCCAAGTGTTCATCAGATTTTGAGAATGCATTTTGCCATTTAATTAGAAAGTGCCGCCATTCTATGAAGGTATGAGTTCCGATTTAATTCTGTGTACAAGCTGTATACACTGACCAAAGACGTTGCTCATGCAGAATTTTCAGCAGTGTGAACATTATCGTAGAAGTAAGCTTCCAAAGATTTTTAGTTTTGACCTCTATTGGACCCCGACGGAGGTCAAAGGTCAAAACTATGTACCTTGATGTAGCTGGCTAGGGTCAGTAGTTCTTATGCTATTTTGGTCATATAAGGCCCAGCCGTTTGGAAGAAGAAGGCGAAAAGCGATGGTCGGACGAAGAAGGAGAAGGAGAAGGGCCAAACAGCATAAGCAGCATAAGCAGAATTGGCCGTTTTCACGGGCCATAGTAAATTGTCCCAATCATTTCGCTTTCCTCTAGGCCGGCCAACTGGCTAAGGGGTGTTCATAAATACTAGGTGAGGGGGGGGGGTTGGAAAAGTTGGAGATTCGGACATCAATAATTTTTGATCCCCCCCCTTTTTAGGTTCGAAAATTTTTTTGATCCCCCTACGGGTAATAAAATTTGTGATCCCCCCCTTATACCTTCACACAAAAAAGCAGGAGACAAATTGCAGAGGTTGGAGCCCGGCAGTAAAAAGGTAGAAATTGACGATTTTGCGGCCATTGGCGACTAGCAAGTTTGCCAGGGCTGCGTCCTCTTCTCACACAAAGTGCGGAAAACCATTCGCAATACTCACTTTGTATTTACGTATGTTTCAGCAAAATTGATTTTTACCAGTTTAATTTGTAAGTGGTTACACAAATACAAGTTGGCAAGTTTTGGAAACGGTCTTAAAAATGAAAATCGTAATCATTGAGTTAAGATTTGTTTTAATGAATTTATTTTCATATGCATCATACATGTGCATTGATATCTCAATTTCTGTAAAATCATGCACTTTATCTTAACAAATTTTGTTTGGGAGTGGTAATATTTACCCTACTATTTACTGCAATCAAAATGTGAAATTTGGGCATAATGTTAGAAAATTTGTTTAGAGAAGAGAATGAGGGGTGTTGGATGACCCTGGGGGTGGGTGCGGGAGGGGGTGTCCCCTCCCGCGCAAAGCACGGAAGCCTCGCAACAGTCACTTTCCTAGATACATTTCTCTACTTGCAACAGTGGCGTAAATTTATTTTTGAATGGGGATGGGGCGATGAAAAATGTAAGAATGATAAACAGGGTTTTGCGTGCAAAGATCCATTACTAGCAATATGTGTCGCGCAAAGCGCGCTAAAAATTTTGGCCATAATTAGAATCTAAACTTCTTGAATGTAATGTAATTATAACAAAAGGGGGGGTGCTCAAAGGGAAGAAATTTACCATTTTTTTTTAAGTATTAGGGTAAAATATGAGTTTATCTTTTTGGTCAAAAAATAACCATGAACGGTGGACCCCAAACGGGCAATCAAACATTGGGGGTGGGGGGTGTTATTCTATGTCCCATCCCGCTCGGGGGATATATCCCCATTTCCCCCAGGGATTTAACGCCTATGCTGCAAGATAACCAAGTGAACTTTTCCACTGTGGCTCACATTAAATGATATACGTGAGTATGGGCATAATGGTATTTTAAGTAAAATAAAATACATTGCTTTGAAATGTTCATCGAGCTTCGTAGAGAGTTCAATACCCCAATCAATAAAACCTTAATTCAACAAAGAAATGCTGATGGTTAAAAAATGTGGCTGTTTGTAGACGCCTATCTACATTGCAATCACAAGTGTAACTTGGTACAAAATAGTAGTGAAGTTTGTGTCCTGGAACTAAAATACTAGGAGGTGGCGACAATTGTGGACATGTCACCGATTATACGTAGTGGCACAGAAAGGTGTCTCCTTCTGTGTAATTTTCGGTTTTCAAGCCATTTTTCTAATGGAGACGTTTATGTTCACAAATTTGCAAATTGGATGATACTTTGGTAACCATGTTTTGATGGAGCAAAAATGGTCCTAAAATTTTTTGATCCCCCCTAATACCGGTGAATTTTTTTGTTCCTCTCCTTTTGGGGCCTAAATTTTTTTGATCCCCCCTCATATTTTTTTTTCCACCCCCACCAGAGTATTTATAACACTCCCTAAGCGCACATCCCTACAGCACTTGATTGGTAATATTCCCCATAACACTTCCTCAGATTTTCGCCTGGGTAAACGAGGCAATTGGAAATTTATTATCTTGCCCAGGGCCACAACATGTAGAAAACAGCGGGGCTCGAACTCTCGATGTACAATGGTTTTTTATGATAATGGGTCCTGCGCTTATCGCTGCGCCACACGCTCTCTGTTGGTGAGGACTTGACTGTGTTTTGATACAAGGAACTGAAAAACCGGGAACCATCCATAAATCTTCTGTGAACCATCTAAAGTGTCATTTTAAAAAAAAAAATCAGATGTTGACCATTTGAATCAAATATCTCAATTTGAATTCCAGACAATGCTCACACCTTAATACACAAAGTAGCCGAAAACACCGGGAACCATCCAGAAACCCATCTGGGCACCATCCCCAAAATGTCCACTTTTGTTTAAAATCATAAAAAATCATAAATTTAAACCAAAAATAGTTGAATCGGGTTTCCAGACAATGCTCAACAACCATTAATACAAAAAGGGAGCCGAAAACACAGAACCCATCCAGAAACCATCTAAGTGTGCACCTTTGTTTTAAAATCATGATGTTTGAACCATTTTGAAACCAAATGCTATTTTGGGGTTCCAGAAATGCTCAACAACCATTAATAATAACACAAAGGAGCCAAAACGAACAACACCTGGCCACATCCTGAATCTACTGGAACCAGCAAGCAAAGTGTCCACTTCTGGTTTAAGAATCAAATTTTGACTATTTTGAACTAAAGAGTTGCTCGGGTCCCGGCACTGCTCAAAAACCCTTGGTAACGAAGGACCCGAAAACAACCGTGACCATCCAGAAATCTCTGGAACCAATCCAAAGTGTCCACTTTTGTTTAAAAAATCATCATTGAAACCAAAATAGTTGAAATCGGTTTCCATACAAAGCCACAACCATTAATCGACTAAAGGGACCGAAACACCTGGAACCATCCAGTAGCTTCTGGGAACCATCAAAGTGTCCAGTTTGTTTTTAAAATCATAATTTTTTACTATTTTGAACTAAAATAGTTGGAAAATCGGGTTCCCAGGCACTGCTTCAAAAACCACTTGATACACAAAGGAACCGAAATACCGGTAACCATGCAGAAATCTTCTGGGAACCAACCCAAGTGTCCACTTTTGTTTTAAAAAAATCAATGAATTTTGACCATTTGGAACCAACCATTAATACACAAAGGAGCCGAAAACAACTGGAACCATCCAAAGTATCCACTTTGTTTAAAAATCAATAAATTTTGACCACTTTGTGGTCCAAAATGGTTGAATCGGGTTCCAGACCAAGCTCAACAACCATTAAAACCAAAGGCAACGAAAACACCTGGACCATCCATTGCCCTGGGAACCATCAAAAAAGTGTCCATTTCTGTTTAAAAATCATAATTTTTACTAATTTTGAACTAAAATAGTGGAATCGGGTTCCCGCAAAGTGCTCAAACCACGGATCACAAGGAACCGAAAAACCGGGAACCATCCAAAATCTTCTGGGAACCACCCAAAGTGTCACTTTTTGTTTTAAAAAATAATAAATTTTGATCATTTTGAGACCCAAAATAGTTGAATCGGTTCCAGACAAAGCTCAACAACCATTAATATGCAAAGGAAACGAAAACACCGGGAACCATCCAGAAATCTTCTGGAACCACCCAAAGTGGTCCAACTTTGTTTAAAATGCAATGAGGTGACATTTTGAACCAAATGCTAATTTGGGTTCCATCAATGCTCAACCACCATTAATACACAAAGGAGGCCGAAAACAACCGGGAACCATCCAAACCATCTGGGAACTATCCAAATGTCCACTTTTTGTTTAAAAATAATAAATTTTGATCATTTTGAAGAGCCGAAAATAAGTTTGAATTCGGGTTTCCAGACAAACCAAAAGAGCTCAACAACCTTAATATGCAAAGGAACCGAAACAACCGGGAACCATCCCGAATCTTCTGGGAAACCATCCAAAGTGGTCCACTTTGTTTAAAAAAATCATGATTTTGACCATTTTACACCAAATGCTATTTGGGTTCCATACAATGCTCAATATAACCAATCTTAATATACAAAGGAGAGCCAAAAACACCGGAACCATCAAACCATCCAAGAATGCTCAAAACAATGAATTGATATTCTTTTAACGAGATAAAACCTGATACCCAATATCATGTATATGAAATGGGAACAGCACAACATTTGAACCACTTAAACAATATGGAAGAGAAAATAACGGAACCAAGCATGATTTTGGTTCAAAAATCATTAATTGGCTATGGAGACACACTGGGGCCAGAGTAGCAGCCAACCCGCCTCGATTGGCAAATGCCAACTTGGGTCCAATTGGGCACTCTCTCCTTGAACGCCATTGCTGGGGCCAACTGGCAGATTGCAATCTGCCCAATTGCAGCTGGCATTCTGGCCACGCTGTGTCTCCGTACCTCAGCCCAACTGTTCAGATGCCAGAATGGGCACACTGTGCAACTATTCATCTGTGGGCCAAAATGGCCAAAATCTCCTGTGTACTAACCCCACTCCACCGTGTAATTTCGTTTTTCTCTGGTATATTACCAAATCAATAGGTAGTCTAATGTAAACCGGTTAAAATCTTTTAAAAGATGCAAGAATAACCTTGTCTATATTTTTATTGCATATATTGCATGGACGCAGGACATTTTTAAACAAACGCAATTTTGTGTATTTAGAAAGCAATGCTGATAGGTAATTAACTTAAGTTATTATTGCAATAAATTTCTTCCTTAATATCCCGAACTTTCCTAAGGAAATTGACAATCACCCGCAAAAGTGAGGTAACCGTATTTTGTTGTTCAGGAAAAAATATTTGGAGCACTTTCCCCTTCCCAAGGTAGGTGTCCGCCTCAGGTGATTTTTGATATGTGCCTTTTGAAGCTGCTGTTAGGGGACGCTAGGGATATACAAAATGAATCTAAATTGTATACAAATTTAATAAAATAACAAAATTAAGATTTCAGATGATTTTTGTCACGTTGAAACTTCAAAAGAAGACTCCTCACAACCACGTTTCACGTATCCATGAGCGAACATTCTTTCTCTGCAATGATCCAATCAGTAATGTTGTTTTGTTTTGTAACAATATTTGGCGATAGCGTTTAAGTATATGATGTGGAATATGTTTGTCAATATATTAAACTAAATTTTTTATTAAACGAAGAGTTAATTCCAAAATGCGCTGACACCAATACCTGCTACTTGTGTGCTTTTTTTTGCGTTTTTTAAATGTTTTGTTAAAGAGGGGACTACAAGAGAAATTAACAGAGGTTCATAGTCCATGTAGTTGATGGGTGTGTTGGATCAAACCATAACGTCTGAGCATCAGAGGATATCGGGTTGTAGGAGTACCTGATTTTAAACTCAATCATTTTATTTGACTTGCCTGCCCGCTGCCTGTCAGCCCCGGCTAGTGACATCCCCAAAATTTCATTTATTTGACATGCTTTTTTTGAAGGCATGCTGGCATTCCTTCCCTTCACACAATTGCCTGTATTGTTAATCTACCGTCCTTGCCAGATCAATATTTCGAAAAACCGGTCTATAGAGACAATAGCTCATGATAATCCGACATTGCAATAGCAATTGTGTGAAGCTGCAATAAAAGGCACTAACGAACACTCTAAATCAATAAGCCGACCTATACCTAATATCATCATTTCTTTTATAGCAAGTACTCTAAAAGTTAGAGTTCGTTCTAAAATATATATCCGAACTAAAATATAACAGTGAAACCTTTTAACGCTGTATCCTTACAGGGTTTTGTTGGCATAATTAAAAATAAAAAAAATTTTCCTGTAAATTTTACGGTATTTTTTTACGCTTTCCCGAGCACCGCAGCACTAATCATCGAAGGTAAACAAAGTGTAGAACCACGATTTAACGATGTTGTGGTTTGCTTAACAACACGCTAAACCTTTAACCAGCGCTTTTTTGCTGTCCAAACGTTTAAAAGCTTTAACGCTCGTCTTAGAATACGTACGGCCCGGTGTTTTAAGTCATGGGGCAAAACACTTAAACTATTCTCTCCACAAAGGCAGCCAAATCATTGTCCAAAACTATTTCCAAAAGTGCAAGTATCTTTGATAATTGGAAACTCGTAGGATTTCTGTCAATGCCTATTGGTTGGCGCCTTTTCAATAAATACCTTCAGAACATTCTACGCGTGCATCATCTCCATTCGAGCAGGTATTGTACCCATTCAGCTTGCGTGGCACTCGGTCAAGGCTGATTCGTTACGCTGTGCAAGCCAACTCCTCATTCCAATCTTGCCGCTCCTACAGCAGCTTTCCTCAGCCTAGTAATAAATAACATCGGAGTAGAAACATCGGTTAATATGGCGTGCGACGCAGCTATCTCCCCATAAAGACAATCGTCCTTATTCCAAAAGTTTGTTTAAAGCGCGATTTTAAGCTAAGTGAACGTTAATAATCCGAGAAAGATAATTCCAGAAAGGAGTTTCGCAATTTTACACTCCGACAAAATGGCCCGTTTCCACAACTTGTTTAGCTAAATCGTTTTTAGCATAAAATCGCCATAATTAAAATTGCGTTTAAGCAAAACCCGTTTAAAAATGTTTTTAACGATAAAACAGAAGCTGTAACCACGAGTACATCGTCGTTATTTTAAAGACCCTAACTTGAGGGTATAAAAGACCCTAACTGTGTTATTATGTTGACCCGCACAAATGTATTATGGCTTTCTGTACGTTTAAGGTGCTACACCTGGACGAGATGATATGCACCATTGCAATGGACCATGCACATGCCGAAACACCCACTAAACCTGCTTAAACTAGCTCTGTACACCTAGTTTAAATTTACACGTATTTTTGCGAAGTTAAAATTACGTTTTAACTTTAAACCATCCTTTCTCTCTGGAATTGCATTTACTTAAGAAATACTTTATCTCACACATCAAGCTTAGCTTGACATCGCTCTAACACCTTATTGAAATACGCGCCCTATGGGTCGTATTCTCAAACGATGTCTAAAATAAACGGTGGTTAGGCCTAAACTAAGGTTAGCTAAACGCACCAGCTTTAAAAAACTGCAGGTTAATATTAACAAGTCGTTTAGCTAACAAACGATATTTAAACGCTGTAAAAATATCTCCACCGAACAGTGACTTATCTTCGCCTAAAATAATATTCAATTTAAGATTCCTGTCCACTCGGTTTATGGCAACTATACTTTCCGTAAAACAAAAAGGGTTGGGGTTAAATGCGACAAATTTCAAATTTCAGAATGTTGTGTATGTATAAGGCTCGTTAGAATTTGCCAGCGATGGCTAGAAAACACCGGGTCCTTGCTTCACTTGCTATATCAGTCATTACTTCTTAACACACGAGCATAAAAGTAGAAGGCAATGACAAAAGTACAAGAAGAAATACGAAACAACTGGTTTTAAAACCACCCGTTAGAGGGGTCATTTGGGAGCAATTCCTGACCGTGGGAGAGCAACCCGTGGAGGCCACTCCGAATGAATCGTACACATTCTTGACCAATTTTTTTTTTTTCGAAACACCCCCTAACAGTTTTTCCTTTGTGAGCAAAATTAACCCACTAAACAAGTTTTTTAAAATTAAGCGCGCTTTCTCCAAAAATGTTACCCCCTAAAACAGTTTTTAACGCGCTCCCCCAAAAAAATCCCCCCTAAACAAGTTTTGTCCTAATTACAACCCCATAACAAGTTATGGTCCTAAAGATGACCCCCTAAACAAGTTTTGCATGAATGTCAACAGAGGCTTGATTTGGGGGTTGCAAAAGATCGTGTATGTTTGTCAAAGAGCATTCTTGGGATTTCCCGCTGATTTTTGACATCGAATTTAGATTCAGTAACAAGTTCATCATGTTTCATGATGCTTGCCATCCAGACGCATACGTTCCCAATATAAGCTAATCAAATAAACAAGCTCTCAATCCATCGGGAAAAATCAACCGCGGTCCTTGCGGTGGACTAAAATGCCTGATGAATAAGATAATGGTGCAAAATTGTGGCAGCTTAGTTCATCATGCATGCCCGAGACTACTTGATTTAAAAATACCCTTTTATCTTATGCTATTGCTATAATGATTGTATAGGGGTCCATCTACTCTCTTCACATCCTATTTAAATGAATTGAACAAAAGTGCAACTAACAAATGGTGTATCCGTTTGCTCCCGTACCCCGCCCGTATGTCTATCATTCCATCAACTTCACAAACTTTGCTGGTCAAGTCTGTTTTGTTCAACCTGTCAACTTCAGATGGAGATACTGGCCAACGCGCCCAAGACGGAGCCAACGGTCAGGAAATGGTGAACTCTCTGCTTAATGTGGTTGAATTTAATCTTGTAGAGTTTCCTTAGAGATTGCTTTGAATTGATGGTATAATGCTGGCTTTTGAAGTTTGTCAGATTTCAGATAATGGTAGTTATTTGTGTGGTAAACCAGTTCCAGTCCGAATGTACTGGAAGAGGTTACAGCACAATTCCACGCAAGTCTCAATGATATTTTGACCGCTACAACATTGACTATCCTGGCTACAGCGCAGCGCGTTCATAACACTGTCAATACTAGCAACACACAAACACTCTGCGAGTAATGATGCGATGGTGCCTGGGAGGTTCTGTGTATTTCAGGATTCGATGTACGCTGGCATTGGTGCTTCACGGACGTAAAAAGTTCATTACCACAAAAATATACAGGGATGGTAGGTTGTTCGGATAGCGAATCAGAGTGACAGTTAGCGAATAGTAGGTACAAAACACATCAAATAAATGTACCCTAAACGCGTTTGAGCCAAATTTAAAAAAAATAAAAGTTTTGGGTGTTTTCATGAAAATCGGCGTTTTTAATACCCTAAACGCGTGACGCACGTGACGCTCCCGACAATAAACCAACACCCCTTTACGCGTTCTTTTCTTGTTCACGCATGTGTACATCATTAAAGTTGAGTGGCCCCCCCGGGAGAGCAGAGCAATCATTTCTCAGTGGATTTGTCATCTATAAGGTTAATAATGAACAAATTTATTAGCGGGGTGCCCCTCGCGAAGTGTGGGGCGGAATCCAGGAGGGGGGGGGGTAATTCAAATCGGGGTCACAAATGAAAATGCTTGGACTGCTGTAAAAAAGGTACCCAAGGTCGTTTTGTTTAAAGGATTAAAAAAGGTATATTTGTACTACTTACACTAATTGGTTTATGGGCTATTAACACAAAATCGTCAATGTCAAGGTCAGCACGAAAGGTTAAATCTTAAAGATTGCTCGATTTCTTCAAAAATGGCTCAAATTGTTCAATCTTTTCCTCAGAGACTACACAACAAAAACATTTTTAAAACAAAAACCGTCACATATTTTTATTTAAAATTCGGAAATCAATAAAGGTCAATGGGTTGACCTTGTTTGTCATTTATCTCGATAAACAATTAAAAAAGAGATTGTCACGACTTTTGTTGCAATCCCTGTAAAAGTGAACAATTTGAGACCATTTTTTTTTTTTTAATTGTAATATTAAAGAATTTTAACCTTTGGTTAGGACCTTTGACATTTGATGAATTTTGGTCCTATAACTCGGTCGTAACTAACCTTGTAGTTAGTACAACTATATCCTTTTTAATCCTTGTACATAGGAAAGCATTTTGGTTACCGTTTTACAACAATCCAAGCAGTTTTCACTTTTTGATTCCTGTATTATGAATTTTCCCCCTGCTGGATTCCGCCCACACTTACTCGAGGGGCACCCCGCTAAATGTTTTTCATTAACCTTCATGGAATACAAATCCACTGAGAAATGATGCTCTGCTTTCTCCACGGTCACGGAATTTGCCCCCAATTGACCCCCTACAAGTACACATTATAGGTTGGAAATATCAGGCACTAGAGAAATGCTGCATTAAACACGCCTTTAAACTAGCCCCGGACCAAGACTAAGTTTAACAACGTTTACACTTTAACGGCGTTAAATGCTTTTGAGAATTGCGTTTAGTTTAGCGGCCGTTTTAATAAACCAGTGATTAGCGTTAACACTTTGAGAATACGGGTCTATATGTTGTATTGACATTAATCCCCCACTATTCGATAATTTTCCTTGGCGTGTGTATCTCTAATGATTTAGTAGGAATTAGCACGAGTCGATACATAGCTGCCAGTGCCGCGTGGGTACAAGAAGTTGTGTTGACATTTATCATTGATGATTTATGTACTGTCCAGAGCAGCCCATCTACTTTTCTAGGTATGATTGAAATCAGTTAGCTAATTTTAAGGTTCTATTGAACCAGAGGTCGCAGCAACCAAAACTACCCCCTTCAACAAAAAGAACGGACAAAACCAACGAATGGCACATTCCCAGCACAAAGGTCACATTTGCACGAATCTACTACATAATCTCGAACAAGTAACCCTACAAACGTATGAAAATCAATATGACCCCTGGGTAGCGTTGACGAGCCCATTTCCCTTACAGCAACATCGGCTTCTTCTTGACCCAATCGTCACCCCACAACACTGTCCCCCATTCACCATTTGTAGATATCTATTATTCGACCCTGAAGAGGTGTCTCTCCACCAGATAAACGAGGACCCTCTTGATTACAGCATTTATATCAAATTCCAATAAAAACTTCACAATACAACACAAAAGCGAATGCTGTCGCAAGCAAACTTTATCTTTTACGAAGTAAAAATGTTTTATGAGATCATTGATGACCCAAAAGCGATGTAACGTCTCAAGGGTTTCGGCCTAAGACCAGCGCTCAATCATTTAAAAACAAACCATTGCTTTCTATATAGATGACAGAACAGTTTTAGTAAATCCTATCTTTTTCTTGCGAAGCGGCATGTTAAGTGTTTGGATTGTTTTAAACCACTAACAGACTTTTTGTCCTCAAGTTTTCACATCACAGTAATCTTCATGGGGTAAATCCCGGGGGGTTGGGTGGGGGGGGGGTAGGTTGGCGGGGGATATAATATCCCCCCAATATTTTTGATGAGGGGGATGGTCCTGAACCAATAAACACTAAATGGATGAGCGTAGAACATGTAACATGGCCGCTATTCCCTCTATTTCAATTGAAGGCCGTTTCCATAGCCGTTGAATTATAGCATCGGAGATCTCCGATATTAATTATTCTTATTACAAAATCCTTTCGTTTGTCGACACATAGACATTTTCGAGCTTAACCATTCACATGTGTGAGTTTAGTAGACCGTTGCAATGCAAAACCGTGTAAAAATCTCATTTGGGGCGCTCTTTCAAAAAATGTTGCTATTATTGCTTTAAACGATCTGATCTTCTAAATGGCAAATTTGAAAGTCATGTACAGTATGGATCTGTTTTCATCAGCCAAACCGCGTTTGCATATTCATAATTTTCTCCACCCCCTACTCCCCAATGTCAAAAAGAAATTCCGGCCACGGGTAATCCTCACAGATCATTCTGATAAACGTCAGTGAACATATTATTATCCAATTCAAGATCTTGGCAGAAGCAGTTTAACCATTCTTCATCAATGAGCCCAGATGACTTCTAGATGAATTTTTCGCCTAGTTACTGAAGACAATACGTTGAGCAAGAAAACCCTATTTCCAACTGCCGCTTCAAAAAGATCAACATCATATCTTAGTAGAATTTTACCAAACTTACACGTGCTTTGTGATGATAATAAATAGATTTTCACGGACATTATGTTAGTATTTTCAAAAAACAGCAAGTAAACTTCCGTCATCCCCCTGGCAACAGATGGCAGTCTGAAACATGACCTCAGATGACCTTTGACCTGGTCCATGACCTTTGACATCATCACACATGGAGGAACCCCTATTGCAACCTTACCCCCAGTCTTCTGGTTTAAATCGAACTTAACTTTTCGAAGGAGACGCGTAAAAACGAAAACCTAACAAACCTAACCAAACTGGGGAACACACACCATACACATACACACATACATACATACATACGGACTTCGCCCCTCAGCATATCCCCCTCTACTTTTTCAAGCCAGGGGATAAAAAATAAACAATCAATTGAGGCAAAGCAAAAACATAACATAATTTTCTACAACATGTTCGCAACAAGAGTCAGTGCTATTCGGAAGAATTCAAGCCTTGCTAAGAATCGCTTTCCTTTTTCCCCATAATTTTAAAATGTAGTTTCGGACATCATTTTCCTCTCCTATTTATGCGATGTTTGCAGGCAAGTATCTTCCATATAAAGAAAACGGAAAGCATGCAAACTATATGCCCTCATGCAGTTCAACGGCTCCTCCTAATCAAATATTACCGTTTTGTTGTCCCAAGTAAAAAGGTTATGTCAAAAGTTTTTATTGACCAAAAGACACAATATAGCTTTTTTGGAAATGCAGCGGTTTTTCATGAAATCGACCATATTATATAGAAGCCTTGGAGAAACGGGCGAGCATTGAATTAAATAAAGACGAAAATACAGGGTCTAGAGTGAGATTTACCACTAGCCCACAAGGAACTGTGTTCACGTGGATACCAGTGAAAACGAGAGCTATAATGTAGTTCGTCTTGAGTTCCAGAGTAATAATTATTATATTTAGAAGGGTGTGCTTATATTGGACGTGAAAAAAAAAAAAAAAAAGCATGACCTGGTCAAACTCATTGGTTGATCGGAGAAATTGAATTAAATAAAGACGAAAAGTCACCCTGGAGGTTGACCTATGTGTTTGACATTTGACCCCCGATTTGTTCTGTGCTGATATTAGCGCTCCCTTTGATCAAATTCGGTTGTCAAGGGCATTTCTACGCAAATTGACATCTATATAACCTTTGAACTTGTGGGTCAGCCTCCCTACCTTCATTCCAAATATCAGATCAGCCCCATATGACAAGAGGCACTAAAACGCATAGCCGGAACAGACTCGGCAGATCTTATTTTTTAAGTATAGAGATACTACAATGTATAACCACAAGTGATGCTGATTTAAAAGGGTAACAAGTGTAGGAGGTTCAAGCATAACTGATCCTTAATATGTTTACCTGACTTTACCTTTTGAGCAAGAGATATATGGCACGTCCTTCTCGATGATCACACACCCCTGTAATACCCAAGCATTGTGGACACCATCAAGAAGGTGAATTTTCATTTCCCTGACAACTCAATTCATCCCAACCAGATTCTTTCCTCCCCTTTGCCTCCATAGCCAAACGTTTGACAGTCGACAACTTTTCCACCAGGGTATCCAAGCTCTCTGCACACCATTCTTGGCTATACGATTAATCGCAGAGCGAATCGTTCACATACCGTTCCAATCTCACCACAATCACACTTTAAATCCCTTCACTGGGATCCGAGCCATGCATTAAAATGACATCAACCTTTTTATAAAGTAAATACATTTTGAGTGTAAATTTCTAAAGCGTATGCGATTACTTTGTTTATTGCTTTTTCCGTAATTCATATTTAAGTTCCAAACAAAGCATATTTTAAATAAGACCATCAACCACTGGTAGTAAACTGTATAAATACTCACTAATTGGAACTATTAATTATTTCAATAGAGACTGTTTCTCACAAATTTGCAATATATATAGTTCAAACTTTTTTATTTCTTTATTTTAATAGCTAAGTATTGGTAGAATCTTGAATAAATTTAAGGCTACGAACTTTTATTTGTTACCCTTCATAAGGCCTGGTGGGGTGCCAATGGTGTTTGGATAGGCTTCCGTCTACCTCTTAAAAATAATAATAAAACGGTTTGGCCTGAATGAGAAAAAACTCAAAAAGAGATTCTATTGTCCCATATTGAAATGTAAAAGAAGTGTAAATGTTTCCATTTTACCAATCACGAGAGGTTTTCAAAAACCAAATAAACACAGAAATGTATAACTATCAAATATAGCTGTAAATTCCTATGATGCTATACAAACATATTAAAACTCACACTTGGTCATCCGGCACGTTTGACTCTAGTACACTTATATGAAAGGAGGGAAGACATGTTCAAATTCTCATTTTTTTTTCGCGATCACAACCCTTATTTTACGGGGCGATAAACAGTTTTTTTTCGAATTATGTAGCATCTCGCTTCCAGACACCCCGTCGCCTAAAATACCACAGTGCCAACCCATAAAATTGGCTAATTATGGAGGACATAAATCAATTACATTGCTGAAATATTTTTTTTTTTAAAATTAGGTTAAAAACGCGTGTTTTTTTGTTTTTATCAAATTTTGAATAGCGTCAACCCAAAATGCTATTTTGCTAATTAGTAAAAACACGCCATGGCCGATTTGATTGTTTTCACCAGAATATGCCCAACTGAGATTTAGTCAATTTCATTACACATCTTGAGCAAATATAGGTTAGCGTTAAAAACAGGGCGCGCAAAAAAGGAGTCTGGTTCACAATTAGACTCATTTCCAGTCCCTATATTTTAACTAATATAGGAATAGGAAAGCCCATATACTTTGTTGGCGAAATTGCTTGTAAGAAAAAACAAATCAAATTATCAATTTTTGGTTCTGATTTCCACCTAATAATGTATATGTACTTATTAGACATATACTCGATTGAAACAAAATGAAGAATCTAATGCCTTTAAAAGGCATAAAATGTCCAATGCGAAACATCAAAATGTTTTCGAATTCTGCACCTTGCGAAGCGTGGAAAAATTCGCCACCGGGGAGAGAATTCGCTTCAATTTTGGCGATCAAAAACCACAAAACACGTTTTAAAGGCAAAACCATTAGCAAGATAAACAACTCTCCATCACCTGCTGAATAGTATTTTTAATTAAATTTTAATACACTGTACCCAATTTCACTTCTCCTAAAATTTAGACTTCTGGTCAACCGGGGTCGGATTCCCCATAGCGTTTACGGTAACCATTATACTGTCTATTCCCCCACATGCCCCCCGGCCCCCCCCCCCCCCCCCCTTTATACACTTTAAGTGTCACAACACTATTGACCCGGGTCAATGTTTTGGCTTATTGTTTTTTAAAATTTATATTTTCTTTAAAATTATGAACAAATTGACATATTCAGCGGATATTTCATTTTGTTGGATCCTGCTTTTCTTTTTACGCATAACCACAAGGTGCAGGGTTTTTGGCCTGGCTTTTTTTCGCATATTTAGAAGTGCACTGAAATGCAAAAAAAATCTGTAATGTATGGATAGGGCGATGTATCAACTTTCCAACCTAAATCTAATACACGTTGTCAGAATCAGTTTTACACCTAAGTACACAATGGGGTTCCTAGGAACTGGCCTTGATCATGACTGTCTGCTAAGAACCGACAAATTGCTTTGTCAACACTGTAATTTGTGTTATTGAAATTTATTCTAAATCATTTTGATCATTGTGTTTTCAGGTCTAAATCAGCATGCTTTAGCATTGAAGAGGCTACCCTGTCTAGAAAAAAGATTTAAAAATGATACACTCCCTGGCGGTCTATTGTGCACTGGATCCATTGGCCTATAAGACTATGTATAAAACCACAAACACCTGTAGTGGTCAGGTGCAGTGGGTGTGCTACTCAGAGCGACAGCCTTGATTAAATTGCTTTGTGGTTTTAATCTTCCCTGTACAAAAATCCTATGATTTTTTTTGCAAATGCAAATGCAAGGGGAAAAATGACATGAACAAGGCGCTCTGCCTGATTTGAACTTATTGAACTTGAATTGGAGACCCCATTAGGTTTTTAATAGAGTGAATTCTCGCCATTTTTTAGTTTTAGGGAGGTGGATATGCTCCAATCCTTGTATGATTTCTGCCTATGATCTGTAACATTATTTGTATCATAACCAATGAATGAAGTTGGTAGAGCATCTTGATCGAGGCTTCCTAGGAACCCGTAAACCACATTTTGACAGTTTTACGACTAAGGAATTTTCCGACCCATATTTCTTGTATTTGTGTAACTTTTGGATACGCATCTTTTCATGAAAACCAAATCCTTCACCCCGTTGATTAGATTAGCGCGGGTCCATATGGGAGTGTCAGTAAAGGATATTAATTAAAACAATTAAGAATATTTTTCTTGTTTAAGTATTTATACATTCATGTATTAAACAATATAATAATAATAATATAAAATTCATTTAGTATAATATAAAGGGTTAAATGAATTTTATATTATTATTTCTCATAGCGATCCTATGTCCATCACGCCACTGTACAAACCAATGTGAAAGTTACACGGCAGACAATGCCATCTACCAAAAATATACATATTAAATATTGACATAATTTATGGTCAATACAGGTAGATTGGACCTTTTAGAACACATATTGACAACTTTTTCATTGCACATAACCTGGCTAATCTTCACAGATGGGATAAATCTAAGAAAAGTAATTCTGATGTTGCATGGCAACAATATAAAGACTGTAGTAATAAGGTTAATGCGTTAATTAGGAAGAGTCACAGGGACTATACATATGATATTCTGCAAATGCCAAGTGTAATCCTAAGAAGTTTTGGTCTTATGTCGCATCTATATATATAAAAGGAAATGCTCTGAAAACACTTCTGTTACCATTAAGGACACCGTTACTAGTAATCTTGCTGACATTGCTGCTGCTTTTAACAAGCATTTTCAAGTAAATTTGATGGTATGTACAATCCTCTTGATCTTAACTCTTTACCAGACACAGCTACTTCTCATGGTGCATCATGTTTTGATCTGTTTACAGTGGATGAAGTTTTAGAAGCTCTGAAAAATCTTGATGCTTCCAAATCTCCCGGACATGATGAAATTCTTCCAATTTTCTTGAAATCATGTTATAATGAGCTTGCTCCTGTATTGTGTATTTGTTTAATTCCTTTATTCAGAAAGGTGAAGGAAAGGCTTGGAAAGAAGCTATTGTTCCTGTTTATAAAGGTGATGATAAGACGAAAGCTGATGTAGGTAGTTACCGTCCTGTCTCACTGACTAGTATTTTGTGCAAGGTTATGGAGAAGTTAATTTCTGTTCGTATTATGAAATATGTAGATGAACATAATATTTTGTCAGATAAGCAGTTTGGTTTTCGAGCAAATGTTGTTTAAAGTCTTTCATCTTCTTAGCAAATCTCTTGATGATCGTAAATGTAATCTTGCATTTGACAAAGTAGACCATAACATTTTACTCTCAAAACTCCATTCATTGGGCATCCGAGGTTTTCTTCTCAGTGGATTCAAAACTTTCTCTTCAGGCGGAAGCAGCGGGTTGTGTTCAAGGGTGCAGTTTCAGAGTGGTGTTCTGTAACCTCAGGTGTTCCTCAGGGCTCTGTTCTTGGTCCTATTTTCTTCTTACATTTTGTCAATTATCTGATGTTATTTCTTCTCCTCTCTTTCAGTTTGCAGATGATCACACAATAATTCGTCCTATTTTTTGTAAAAGTGATCATGATGTTCTTCGGAATGATATTCACAACATTTTTAATTGGACTATTCTTAATAAGTTGCCTCTCAATCTTTCTAAGTGTTCCGTTATGCACATGACTAGATCTAAGTCTCCTGATTATTGTGATCTTTACATTATGGGTGAGCGTAAACTTGCTGAAGTTAACAATTTCAAATTACTTGGTGTTACTTTCAGTAGGGATCTTTCCTTTGACTCTCATATAGCTGCAATTTCAAGTAAGGTTTCAAAACTGTCTGGCTTCATCATCAGATGCACAAGAAATATGTCTTCTAATGCACTGATGAACCTCTACAAAACTCTCATCTTGACCCATATTATTTACTGCGCATGTGTTTGGGCACCTCATCAAAGGAATCATTTGGATAGGTTAGAGAAAGTGCAACAGACAATTACACGGCCTTTTTCTATAAGCAATCACCAAAGGCGGATGCTCGTCTACCTTACACGAGCAGACTTCTTGATTTGAATCTAGTCAGGCTTGAAGATGCTTTCAAAATCCAAAGGCTTGTTCTGGGTTTTAAGATTTTACTTGGTTTGACCCCTACTCCTTTTAATTCTTTGATTCAACATAGCATATTGCAGAGTACTAGGCTTTGCACCAATCTGCAAGGACTTCCTCTTTCTTCAATTCTATGTTTATTTCACTTCCAATGAAATCCCATCTGATTTGCGTGCTGTCAATAATCTTTATAACTTTAAAGCAGGCTGTATATCACACTTTTTAAGTTTACTAAATTAAAATTGTTAAAAAATGTAGTGTTTTTAAAAATTTTTATGTTCATTTTGCAAACCACTTTGATATAGACAGGGTAATTGTTTGCTTTTTCAATCAGTTTAACATCAACTGATTTTTTTTCATTGTGCATACATTTGCCTTGCCTATTCTTTTGGTTTCCTATTAATCAATCTTGCTGTGTGCATGTATCTTTGTTTCTCTTTGGATGTGAGAGCACCTTTGTGATCGGGTTTTTGAAACCCATTCTCTCATCCAGAATTACGGGATTATTGCTTTAATAAATTTTTGTATGTATTGTATATATTTATGCATAGTGCTGTTTCTGTAGTTTGGCAAGTAATTCAAATAAATATTATTATTATTATTATTACTAGTAGATGTAAACAGTGTTCCAACACGAGCCCTTCATCATACCTCAATAACTGTCCTGTTCAGTTAAACCAGGGTCGCTGGCGCCAAACAACATTTTCTTATTATTATTGTTAAACTTGCCCAATCTGGTCTGTCTTACGACAATTCTGACCCAAAGATATACCATGATATTCCCGACTATAGGCTGTTCAATAGTTCCACTATTTCCACGGAGTGTACTCAAACTCCGTTAAAACCGACATCTGCATATTTTGTCAAAAGAAGTCGGAAACGCTTTTATGTCAGCGCTGTCTGTTCCATTTGAGACTCTGACATTGATGCTGCAGCATCTCCTCAAAACAAACCACATAACGCTCCATAAGTGCAGGATATCAGGGTAAATGGTTATGAAGTGCTTCATATCTTCTTGCCATTGAATGCGGGTCAAGGGGTTTCATTTCCCAAATAAATGTTTCTCGTCTAATGTTTTTTTTCTGGATACCATTAATAAGCCCATCCTCCCCCATCCCATCCAAGCAGGTGAGAAACCAACTGAGCAAACTTGTCATTGTCTCCTCTTTCAGCTTTCATGCTTTTTTTTTCCCCCCTGGGTCTTTCATGCATTTCTCTCCTTAATAGCTTTTGGGGCCAGACTCCTCTGTATAGTCAGGTAGCCATGGTCTCCGCTTATCGGCCTGACCGTGAAATTGATCTGGACAACAATTTTTGCCTGCTGAAAAGGAGAGATAAGGGTGTGTAGAATAAAAATCTGCCGGGTCCAACCTGGGCATCCTTGACGCATTTTGCAGAAATCCAGATGGGCGTTCGCCATAAGTGATAAACTATATTATCAAACTATGGAGTTACTAGATTATACTATAGAAACCAATGAACAAATGCATGGCACTTGTACATTGAGTCATACTCCAAATTCAAAATGAAGCCAAATCTAATAATTTTAAGATATGCCATATAACAGCAAGTACCTGCGATAAAAAATAAACTGAAGTACTTAGATTATGGTGTAGACCCAATACATGTATTTCTGTACGTTAAAGTTGTAACATGAAGTCAATCAAGATGGCAACCAAAAACGTGAATATCTTCAAAAAATACTTGACACAAATGTCTGAATATTTCCTTCAAGTATAAATTATTGTGTCAATGAAACATTAAAATGGGGTACCTATGATCATAACCAGTGATAACCAGTAATCCGGATAAATAAAAATGGGCGCAAATTATAAATTGAGTGCTATATATAGTGAAAACAAATGTTAATTCCTATGGTTTTTTTGACAACTTTGCACCATATAAGTTTTATTTCGATTTTGGCGCATTAAAACAAATTGAATGTATGTTGTACATTGGTTAGGATCAAAGGTACTTGCTAACTGTATTGACACATGATTTCGATTTGAAGCTGTAATACTTTTCTAATTGTGCCCAGTTTTTTTGAAGACGTTTTCCCGTTGTGGCTGCCTATTACAATTTTAGAAGTACAGAATACCATTTAATTTGTGTCTAGCACATAACCTAAGTAGCTTCTTTTTTTATCGGCAGGTATTTGCATTTAATCGCATATTTTTAAATTATTGGCTTTGGCTTCCATTTTGAGTTTGGAAGTATGACGTAATGTTACAAGTGCCCTGCACTTGTTCATTGATCCTATAGTATATCTAGTACTCCATATAGTTTTGATCTATAGGTTGAATAATGATATCATCTTGGCTATTCCAAAATGCTCAGGATTCCCGGTGGCACCCGCAGATTCTTATTCTACACCACCCTAATCTATCATTTTCACAAAAAAAATTGTGTCTATACTCAACTTTACGATCACATGAAGGTTCTACCTGACTAGTTATTATCTTTCTGTGGGAGGTTCGCACTCCCCGCACAGCGAGTTAGTCAGGTAGGAAGTGTTAGGCACACAGCCCTGAAGGATGGAAATGGATACAGAATTTTTCTATTGATAGATTTTAGTTCATTAGGAACCTAAGCAATAATTTTTTTTTTGTGGGGGAGGGTGTGCAAATTTGTACAGTGCCATTTTTAAAAATCCACAGGTGCCACCATGTCAAAATCACTAATTAATCCTTAAGTATTTCAGATAGAGAAAATAGTTCTCGGGTACTTGTGTTTTAAGCACGGAAAGTGTTGGTAGTGTAATTTTATCATTACATTGCACAAAAACCCAATATGGCTGCTCAAACGTCAAATATGCTCTCGGAATCAGTAAAATGACCTACACACTTCATTAAACCTATTTACGCTACTTGAACATGCTGAACACCTAAAATATGTTTGCAGGTGTTCAAAATGCTTACATTTGATCACACTCTGCAAGTGTTACTTTAACACCTCTAGAGTGCATTTCAAAACGCATCCGAGACACGTCAAGTGTTCTGCCCACATTTTGCAGTTTAGACGCTTGATTCCAGTGTCTACATACATGCATTATTTTTTTTGCTTTACACTGATGAGATACATGTATTGATCACTAGAAACCCTTATTTGCATTTCTCTGTAATGGACCATTTTCAAATTCAAGATGGCCACCAATACGCCGCTTTTAAAAAAAGTAAAATCTTAACATTATATGTGTATTATATGTAGTTACATCCAAAATTATTTTTATAAAGGTGTAAATTTAGGTATGGCGATAAGTATGTGACCATTGACATTCTTATCTTGGAATTTCTGTCTGTAAATGCAAAAAATGGTAAGATGGGGGCCAATGTGGGCTGCCTTTTTACATTCTTTAAAACTAATATTACGATAGTCTGTTTGTATGTAGTTAAAACACCCAAAATTATTATTAAAGTTTGAAATTAAAGTTAAGAGTATGTCTTTGAGCATTCATAACTCGTAATGGTATATTTGTTTGAACAACATACTTAAAATTCAAAATGACGGACAAAAAATATTATGAATATATGACAATTAGTAGGTTTTAAGATCTTAAAAGGAAGCCATATTGGCTTCCATCTTATTGTAAGCTGTTAACCACTTGAAATGTCAGATAGGAGTTCCTACTGGTATAGAGGGCAGAATTATGCCTTACAAAAATACTTGATGGAGTTATGGTCACTTGAATGATTTCAGGGCATATTGGGTGTTAGGGTGCCATATATGGATTTTATGGTAATGTTGTGATCAAAATTCCACGTCAATACCCGGTCCAAAAAGATTCCTCGTGCTTTAAAACCGGATCTTAGTGCCTAAAAATTAGGGCATTTAATTGATGAATTTGAGAGTGATAGCGGCCATATGGATTTCTAGAAAAAGGCACTGCCACGAAATTTGCCACACCCTCCAGAAATTATTAGCTTTTGTCATCATGACAAAGATCAATCAATAGAAAAGTCTGTTACTCCAATTTCCACCCGTGCCCACAATCCTCCTACTAAGTCTGTTACGTCCCAGAATTTTAATAATGTGGCACCATTTATACACCTGGGTGGAGAGGAGTAATTGATGGTAAGCGCCTTACTCAAGGACACAGCACGTTGGCCGCATGGGACTCGAAACCACGACCTTTGGAGTGAGGGAGAGTGCGGGGACGATGTGCTCCATCCAATGGACAACACGTGCCCTCAACTTTGGCACACAAAGTGGGCCTATTTGCCTGCATGTCCTTTCATACGGCGTGTTCTGGGCTATAAGGGTTTTAATGTTATATTCCTTTATTGAATATGTTTGATATTTTAATAAAGTGATGAGCCCTCCTTTTCCGAATTTGAAAATAATTATGTTTCCCTTAATTTTTTGTTTCTTTGTGCATTCTAAGGTTTATTGCCTAATTGTTGTCTTATGACCCTGCAAGTGTGGTATAAATTTCATGCCAAAAATTCCTTCGGAAAGTGGTTTCAAGAGGGGGTTTCATGGATCCCCCCTTGTCCACCAACAGAAGTAGGAAGACTAGTCCACTAGCAAGTTCAATAGGCTCGACTCGGGCAGAGCGCTTGTTCAATCGCATGATTTTTCTCGCATTTGCAAGAATTTGATAGGAGTTTTACCACAGGACAGATTAAAACACAAGCAATTTGAACATGGCTATCGTTCGTTCATGGACACCAGTAGCACAACCCTGCACCTGACCTGGTTTTATATCTAGACTCGTAGGCTCCTGGATCCACTGTGCACACAAAGACCCACCGGGAGTGTACCAATTTACTGGCCTATTAATCTTTCTCTAGAAAGAGTATTAACCCATTCAATGATAAAGCACTCATTTCAAAAACTACAAAAACAATGCCGCAATAAATGTCAATAATTACATACAGTGTGAAAATTCATAGCAATTTGTCGGTTCTTAGGCTTGATCAAGACAGCCTGATCAAGGGGGGTGGTAAACTCCCTGTTAAGACGGAATGTTGGCCATTTACCTTGCCATTGGTCAGTCTTACAAAGTTCTTCATTTCTTATGGGATAGGGTAATATTGATAGGGTACACCGTCATTCATGTGAATTGCCGCTGATAAAATATTTCTTCATATTGGGTGTATTGTGCTTCTGTGCCCGGCCAGGGGTGTAGAAGTAATTATAGTCGCGGTAATCATAGTCCGGCTACAACGGATAAGAATAGGGCACTCGATTCAGTTGACTCTTCACGCAACATTAGTTCACGATTTAGTCCGGTGTTGTCTGTGGAGCCCGGACGGTACATGGCTCCCGCCGGACTATAATTACTTTCACACCGGTGTAAAGTAATATGTTCGCGTACCCATAGTCCGGCTACAACGGTAAAGAATGGGGCACTCAATCATTGACTCTTCACCAACATTAGTTCACGCTCTATTCCGTTATCGTCTAATGAGCCCGAACTGTGGCTCCCGACGGACTTTATCTGCTTTCACATCGGCGCATCCCATAACATACACGATACAACACAGCTAACGCGCAAATAGCGCAAGTCAGACAAGCTTATGTTTGTATTCATGTTTACCATTATACGAACCATTTTGAACTACTTGATATGCGCTTAATACTTATTTTATAGCCTACCAACAAAAAACAGCCAATTTGCTTTAAAAACTATATATTTTGTCGCACATATGATTTTTTGTCGGTTTTAACCCTCTTTTCACAGATGTATCCAAACTACCATTTATCACAATGAGAGTTTCCTTCCCATCCGTTTTTTTCGATTGATCACAGCAGCGCAATCGCCTCTCCTCTCTTAGGATATTCTGTAATTAAAACACAAGAAAGCAATAACATTAGACTCGATTTCACGCTTATAGGGACGACCTGTACTTTTTTACGGGTGAGAGCTTGTTGTGAGGGGCGATCACAATTAACTTGAAGAACTCCTGTCCCCTCGTGTGTTCTTAATACTGTGTGATCTACGGTCAATACATTGTGCAGTGGTCACTAAACAGAAGGGTCCACTGGTACAGTTACGGTTCGTTTAAAAATGTTTAAATCTAGTATCAAGGCAGGTACGCTTTTGAATCCTGAATGTGGTAACAATGGTTTTTGCGCTGTCCATGCACTCAGGTAATATGGGGCCTCATCATTACTTAAACGTTACCTAAACTAATACGCCCAAATACAATGGTAATAACCCCTCATAGATGGTAAGCGTAACTTCTGAATAAGTGAATGCACGTTGGATAGAATATTTGGAAAACCTTGGCCTAAACACACACAATAAAAAAGTCACCATCAATTAAACCCTAACTTCTTTTTGTTTAAAGAATTCGAGGAATTCTTTGTCAGTCTACATTTAGGAACAATGCACCATAGAGTATAAACATACCGTGCATAGTGCTCAGTAGGCCTTACAAATTTTTTTCAACTATGGCTCCACGATGATACAGTGAAAATGTGAAGATAATCTTATAATCTATACACACCGTTAAAAAACCCTACCCTCGTCTTACCAAGCCTTTTTTTGTAACACGGTTTATCCCAGGGGGGTTGTTAACCACCCCCCCCCCTCGAGAATTTGGTTATAAAGCACCGAGCTTATGATTTTGATACGCAATGGATAGCTATGGTCCTCCGCTTTCCACTGATACTAAAATAATACCAACATACCTTAGTATGGCGTCACAAGACGTCATAAAGTCCCGCGAGTCTGCAAAATTGGCATTTCGCGCGATTTCGACCGAAAATAGGCGAAAATCCATTTTCCAATCCAAGGAAATCGGATTTTTTTCATGCGGTTTTCAGCTCAATGATGGTTTGGCTAGTTTTACATAAACATAGAAGTTTTAGAGCCATACACTGTGCATAATATTTTCAAAATTCACCATAAATAGCTTGGTGGCAACCACCCCCCCCCCACCCTTCGAACTTGGACGGCATACCCTACCCCCCGGTGAAAGTGCTACCTTCACATTTTATTCGCTAAAATGACCGGAAAGGATGAAAGACCGATTACCTAGAAGCTTTTTAACGAAAGTTTTTTAGCAAACAAATTTTACGCGCACGCGGAGCGAAGTCCCCCCCCCCCTTGGTAAGACCAGGGTTAAAGTTGAATTAAGAAAATAGCAGGGGGGGTAAACGCAAATTTATTTTTTACTTGCCTTTCCCATTCAAGACACTTTCTATTGTTAGGCAACGAGGCGACTTCTTGGATAGATTAAAATTCTTCAGCCCTATTTCACCTAATGGATATGACCCAAAACTTTTCCCCAGCTCCTATATCAGCGCGAATTCGCGTATAGTACTGTTGGAATATTTTAGAAAATAAATCCGATTCCATATTCTAATATTTTGCGACAAATTATCCAAATGTTGCTAACGGTGTCACACAAACTGAAAAGTTCAGATAGTTTTTAGTATCCATTCGCGGAGTTTGGGCACATGAGAAAATATAACAACAGCAACAACATGCATTCATAACCCCTGCATGTTGTCGTCTTGTTTCCGCGGATCATAACTCCTTTTACACCGGTCTGTGGACCTTGTGTTTTAATAGCAATGAGTACATGATAGGCTGTCATAGATACAACCAACATGTAAGAACAGTGGTGTTCTAATGACTCGTAATGAATGCTTGCTTACCTTCTCCGATTGTGATGTGTAACAAATTGCATGTCGTTAGCGCGATGCAGAAACTCCCATAAATATATATTCCCACATGTATATTATTATTCGATCACCCTGTATGACGACCACCCCACAGGTGACGTAATACCCACTATCCTCTTCCTCTTTTCGTCTTACCACTCGACAAGATAAACATCATGCAGGGGGCGGGCGGGCCGCGGAATCAACATCGGAGAAGGTAAGCAAGATTCCTTACGAGTCATTAGAGACACCACTGTTTCTACATGAACTCATACCAGGAATTGACTGACCTTCAATCCGATGTTGATGTAACAAATTGCATTAACATCGCCAGATTAGCACAGGTAATAGGAGTCGGTGCAGACGCAAAACGTCACACCTGGTGCGTGAATCGAAATGAGGATGAATATGAATTGCAAGCAATCAGAAGTAGTAAGAGCAGCGCAAGATCACATGCCAATACAAATAGCATGAAACCTAAGCACACCACTTATACGAGAATAATTCGCTGAGCCCCCTGAAAGAGTGGCTCCTGCAAAAAAATGGCCTGATAAGCGGACGTACTAGAGGGAGGACGGCACACGGAAACCAGCACCCATCGTGCACAACACACACGGCACATAACTGAGAGGTTTACCCCAAGTCTGGGTACCTATACAAGGCTTCAGAGGCAGCTCGAGCCATTTAGGACCCAATCGCCACCTCTGGGCCCTGAAGGGCCGAGAGGAGGGGCATCGCCGGGAGCGGAGACTGAGTGAGGGGTAAGAGCCCAACTCCTCAGACCCTCGACGGCGACAGTACTCTGCGAGAAAACCCGGACAGGTAAGGAAAGGAAGACATGAGTCATCCAACTGTTACCTAATGCAGCCAGCCCACCATATCCACTCACTTGAGGCCCCAAGGGCAAGCGAGTGAGAGGAGCGGAAAAAGAGGAGCATCCTGCAAGGCCGACATAAGCCCACTCCGATTCAACATCTCTAGATCGAAGCTTACCCCGGGGGAGTAAGCTTCAGGATAGTACAGCAACCCCAAGTGATCAAGATCTCCACCGGAAGGAAAAAGGCCAACCAGAAGATTGACCCATTC